>JANAVB010021744.1:0-25565 GCA_029216955.1 Iris pallida | reverse complement strand
AGGTAACGTTTCGTCTTCTCATCTCCCGCAGTAGTATTGTTTGATTCATGAGCATCACATTCATTTGTATCTACACGATTTGCAACACGACTAGGATTGGAATTTGAGGCATTGTTAGAGAGGTTGAATATACTCACTGGTAATGGGCTTGTAGGAGTTAGTAGGATTATTCCAGCATGTAGAGTCGTAGTGTGCGGCGTTCCTTACCCGCTAGGTTGATAAATTTTCTATGGAAATTTGATGTATCTTGGACATGGACTGGCTGAAAGACAGTCATGCTACAATAGATTGCCATAGAGGGAGCGTATCTTTTGATATTCCAGGCATGGGACAGTTCGCTTTGGTCAGGCCAGAAACAGAACAGTTGGCAGGCGGAGTCGTAGCAGCATTGGAAGGAGTTCAAGTCCCGAGGGTAGTGGAAGAATTTCTTGATGTATTTCCGGAAGAACTACCAGGTTTACCACCGAAGAGAGATGTCGAGTTCAGTATAGAATTGGTGCCAGGGACCGAACCGGTGTCGGATCGAGTTTACAGAATGCCAGATTCAGAGCAGGCCAAGGTGTACCAGCATATAGAAGAATTGAAGGCGAAGAAGTTCATTCGGGACAGTGAATCACCATGGGGAGCACCAGTGGTACTTGTAGGAAAGAAGGATGGGTCATCCCGATTGTGCATTGACTATAGGAAACTCAATGCGGCAACAGTAAAGAACAAGTACCCACTACCGAGGATCGACGACTTGTTTGATCAGTTGAGCAGAGCCAGACTATTTTCCAAGATAGATCTTCGGTCAGGATATCATCAAGTTATAGTTCGGGAGGAGGATATTCCCAAGACAACATTTAGGTCGAAGTACGGACATTACGAATTTTTAGTTATGCCGTTTGGATTGACCAATGCTCCAGCAATATTTATGGATTTGATGAACCGCATCTTTAAGCCATACTTGGATCAATTTGTCATTGTGTTCCTCGACGACATTCTCGTTTACTCAGCCAGCGAAAAAGAGCATGAAGGTCACCTCAGGAAGGCATTGCAGGTTTTGAGAGAAAACCAGTTGTACGCTAAGCTCAATAAATATGAGTTTTGGTCGGATCGAATTTCATTCCTGGGGCATATCATATCAGGGGCCGGAGTATCAGTAGATCCTAAAAAAGTGGAGGCCGTGGAAGGTTGGCCAGTACCTAAGACAATAGCAGATGTGCAGAGTTTTTTGGGATTGCCAGGATATTACCGAAGGTTCGTGTCAGATTTTGCAAGAATTTTAGCACCCATGACCCGTTTGACGCGCAAGGGTGCGCCATTTGTCTGGTCAGCAGAGTGTCAGGCATCCTTTGAGAGTTTGAAGCAGAAATTGATCTCGACACCTATACTTACATTGTCCGTTGGACCCGGAGGTTTTACTGTATATTGTGATACGTCAGGTAAGGGACTTAGATGTGTCCTCATGCAACATGGGAAGGTGATAGCGTATGCATCTAGACAACTTCGAAACCACGAGAAGAATTATCTGACTCATGATTTGGAGTTGGCGGTCGTAGTATTTTCCTTGAAGCTTTGGAGGCATTACCTGTATGGCGATCGAGTAGATATATTCACCAGCCACAAGAGCTTAAAGTATATTTTTACTTAGAAGGAGCTGAATATGAGACAGAGGAGATGGTTGGAATTGATCAAGGATTACGAAGTAGAGCTTCAGTATCACCCAGGCAAGGCTAATGTAGTAGCGGATGCCCTCAGTAGAAGGGGCATTACATTCATGTTGACATCACAGAAGCAGATTTTAGAGGATCTTCGAGAGATGGGCATTGAGGTTATACTTCCTGGAGATGTAGGGATCTTGGCTAGTCTACAAGTTCAATCTGACTTGGTAGACAGGATCAAGGAAGCTCAGACACAGGACCCAAGGATTCAGAAGCTTAGGACAGAATGTGAGTCAGGACTCCGGAAGGAGATGAGAATTCATGAGGATGGAGCACTTAGGTTTGGATCGCGTCTATGTGTGCCTAGTGGAGATATCAGACATGAGGTTATGGCAGAGGCCCATAGTTATCAGTATTCTATTCACCCGGGCGGTACCAAAATGTACAGGGATATTAAACAACATTTCTGGTGGAACAGAATAAAGAGGGAGATAGCTAGATTCGTCTCCCGTTGCTTGATATGTCAGCAAGTGAAGGCAGAGCAGCAGAGGCCAGCAGGATTATTGCAGCCACTTCTTATCCCGAAATGGAAGTGGGAGCACATCACAATGGACTTTGTGACTGGATTACCGAGGTCACCTAGTGGTAAGGATGCCATCTGGGTTATAGTGGATCGACTTACAAAGGTAGCACATTTCCTTCCCTTCAGAGTAGGGCATACTACAGAAAAGCTAGCAGAGATGTACATGCAGCAGATCATTAGACAACATGGAGTTCCTATCAGTATTGTGTCAGATAGAGATACCCGTTTTACGTCGCATTTCTGGAAGAGTTTACATCAGAGCCTAGGTACCAAGTTAAGATTCAGTACGGCTTACCACCCGCAGACGGATGGACAATCAGAAAGAACCATTCAGACCTTAGAAGATATGTTACGAGCCTGCACTTTAGATTTTGGAGGATCTTGGGAGAGTCACCTGCATTTAGTAGAATTTTCATATAATAATAGTTACCAGGCTAGTATTCAAATGGCTCCGTTCGAGGCACTGTATGGTAAGAAGTATAGATCGCCGTTGGCATGGGATGATATTGGGGAAAGGAAGATGTTGGGACCAGAGATAATTGTCCAGACAGTTGAGGTTGTTAAGGGAATTAGAGAGCGACTTCGAGTTGCACAGGATCGGCATCGTCATTGGGCAGACCAGCATCGCAGGCTATTGGAATTTTCTGTTGGGGACCACGTGTTCTTGCGGATTTCACCTACCCGAGGAGTCATTAGATTTGGTGTTCGTGGGAAGTTGAGTCCGCGGTATGTGGGCCCATTCGTCATTCTTGATAGGGTAGGCGATGTTGCTTATCGTTTATCCCTTCTGCCTTCGTTACGAGAGGTACATGATGTATTTCACGTATCTCAGTTATGTAGGTACGTATCGGACCCAAGTCATATCCTCGATCATTCTGAGCTGGTTGTGGGTACCAACCTGTCTTATGAGGAGCAGCCTGTGTCCATTTTGGACCGAAGGGAGAAGATACTCAAGAACCAAACAATTAACCTTGTTCGTGTTGCTTGGGGCCATCACTCCTTAGGAGAGTCAACGTGGGAGCGGGAGGATGATATCCGATCGCGGTACCCGCACTTGTTTGACTCACAAGGTATATTTTATTTTCATATGCCTTGATTGTCTTGATTCTACATGCATATCCCCGTATGATTAGTAGCTTGGTTTCATGGATTGATAGTATAGTTGCAGATTAGTGGTTGATTGGTATCATAGGGTGATTGATTGCTCGCTGTATTGCTTGTGCCTATCCCTGATATTTCTAACCTGCTTGGATTTGAAATTCTGAGGACGGAATTTATCTAAGGTGGGTAGAGATGTCACTCCCCGTTCCCGGAATACGTATTTTTATACGTATACCGCTTGCCCGAATTTATTTAGTATCTGTCATGCATTTATTTTGTATTTAATTCTTTTAATTTTATGCTAATTATTTTTTCTGTATTTTATTTTCTGCTTTTTCTTGGCTCTTGGTTCATTTCGGTTCATGGTAAACCAACTTGGTTTGGTTTGGTTCAACATGGAAAGGAATGGATGGCTTGGATTTGGTGGAGAGAATGAATAGTGGAGATCCACTTGACCTTGATATAAAACTTCTTCTTTCATTCTCTCTCTTCATTCATTCACATTTACTCTTCCACCAAACCCTAACCCACTTGTGAGAGGCAAGTACATCTTGCATATCATAGAGGATTTTATGCATCTCTATTTATTTTTAGTCCATTGTGTTTGTCTTTTCTTTCTCTACATGTTTAGGTCTTGTAGTTTTTGTTTTCCATGGTTAGCTTTGTGTAGATCTAAGTTTTTTTTTCTCCTTTTTGGTTTTCTTGGGTTTCGATCTATCAAACTTCATCATTTCCATGTTTTGATTGTTCTATGTTGCAGTGAATTCAATTCTACCCAATTTTGGCTTTTGAAAAGTTAGATTCCGACTTGATTTGAGGAAGTTATGGCCAAAACAATTTTGGTCAAACTTCTATGTTCATCTGTCCTGATTCTGGCAGGGACGATGAATAGTGTCTGGCCACAAAAGAATTTCTGGCCGCATGACCATTTTGAGCCGCATAAGAAATTTTGAGCCGCATAAGAATTTCTGGCCGCATGAGCATTTTGAGCCGCATAAGAAATTTTGAGCCGCATAAGGAATTTTGAGCCGCATAAGAATTCTGGCCGTATGACCATTTCTGGCCGTATGAGCATTTTTGAGCCGCATAAGAATTTCTGGCCGCATGAGCATTTTGAGCCGCATAAGAAATTTTGAGCCGCATAAGAATTTCTGGCCGCATGAGCATTTTTAGCCGCATAAGAAATTTTGAGCCGCATAAGAATTTTGAGCCGCATAAGAATTTCTGGCCGCATGAGCATTTTTGAGCCGCATAAGAATTTTTGAGCCACATAATAATTTCTAGCCGCATGAGGCTGATTTTGGCTGATTTTGATTGTTTGATACTCTTTTTGACTGTTTTCTGGCCCGAATTTCTCCTAGCTTCCAACATGAAAGTTGTAGAACTTTTCCTTGGCTTCAAGAATATGTTACCAACTATTTTATGCAGGTTTATCTTACTCTTGATATAGAATTTTTGACTACCATGCCTTGTCACGAATTGACAATAATTGTTATCCTGACTTAATATTGATCATGCGTTACTATGTCTGGAACTAAGAGACTGGCTAGTCGTCTTATTGTACTGAATGAGACACGTTCATGTATGAACCATTAAGAACGACTGGCTGATCCCGATCATTGATAATGTAACCGTGCTGATCTCCAACTTATAATTATGTACATGAATTTGAGTAGGTGCTATGGCACCGATAATTAATTTTATATTACAAAAGCAGCAGTGTATCCTACTGTCAAGGCATGATTATCCCGTGGATAGGTTTGATTGTTGCATTACGCTATGTAGGACCTACAACCCAACCGTACTGGCATCGTTGTAGAGTTACGCATATCGTACCTTGTACGAAAGTACTCATGCAAAATACTCATGATCCACGGCATGAGATTTCAATTAACATAGGGCCAACTAAGTTAAATAAAATAATTACTGCATGGAGAGAATGGATTTCCGAGTTCTTATATGACGGCCGTCCTTGGGACAAATAGTGTCCCGACACGCCGGCTGGTTCCCACGGATACTGCATATCTACCACACGGGCAGGGAGTGGTATCCGGTTTACTTTTCCCGATCGACGAGCGTCCCGCTGGGACTCGTTTCCCCGTATGGCACAACTGATTATTGGATCGACCAGCCTTGTTTGTCTATAGTAAGAACTGAGAAATTCCCTAATACATGGTTCCAGGGTAACTTGGAGCTCACTAGTAGTAAGCCGTAATAATTGCCTGGCCGCTTAAACTGATTTGATTGTGGGTTGTATCCTACTTTGCCAACTATTGAGGTAAGCTGAACGTCCTGACATGATGGGCCAACTTCTGTCCTTGTTTGGTTGGGGAGTTGGTTCGGAGTGTCAAGACGCTAGGCGTACCTTAGTAAGAGACAAAGATCTATTTATCTTATTTATATCCTTAACTCTTATTACTGGTTTTAATTCTTCATGTCGTGCTTCCTTTGTGGTGCTTGCTATTGGAGGTCTAACCTCTCTGGTTTTGCATGGCCAGATCTAGAGCCAGCTCCCGAGGACTCAGCTTACTTCTACCCTCAAGATGGTCAATACTAGAAGGATGACCCCAGGAGGCCACGAGTGGGTTTCTTGACTCCCTACTCGTCTTGTTCTTTACTTTACTTTTGCCGTTTTGGCACCGACCTGTTAGTCAGACTGTCTAGCACTTGCTTTTATATAATTATAATTAATTCAGACTGCAGCTGATAGCGATTGTGTATACCTTATCATATCATCTGGCTATGTTTTGTAAAGCCAGATCTCAAGAACATTTTGACCGAGCGTTTGGGACGCCTTACTGCTTTATCATATATGCTCTTTATTTACTGCTTCTTGATTCATTGATTGAGACAATAGATGTTATGTGACCCTAGCGAGACTTGTATATAGTATGCACCCCCTGGTCTAGTTTACAGCATTGATCGTATTATTCAGTATTTCTTCTACCCGTAATACGTAGCTGGCCAAGTCCGTCCCCGTCCCCCGGTATTTCGGGTCGAGGGCCTGACAAAGATCCCGCCACCCGACGGTGGTTCTGGGTCTCCCAGGACCCCTCTTCCCTTCGGTGGCTCTGGAACGCTCTCCCAGCCCAGTCGGACGCGCTTCAGTGGCTCTCCTCCGCCCTCGGAGGAGCCAATCTCCCCTCCGCCTCGGCATAGGGGCATCGCTCCTCTTCTAGGACGCCGCCTAGGACCTCCGGCCGGTGCGCCCCGCCCCCTGCTCTCTTTTTTTCGGTCTCCCCTTCGCCTTCTCGTCGCTCGTCCCGACGGAGACCCCAACTCTCCGGCTCCCAGTAGTGACCCATGCCCCGTGGCCCTTCCTCCTTGGTCACACTCGTTGTTGCCCCCGCCGTGGCCATCTCCGCATTGGCCAGGAGATGGCATTCCCACATCCTTCCTTTCTCCTCCGTGGAGTCGTCCCCGGTGGTCCCTCCTGCCCTCCGGTGGATCCTCATCCCTCTCCTTCGCCGCAACTCACCGCAGTGGAGTCGCCATCGAGCCTCCGTCCCCGGCGCCTCCGAGTCGCCGCCCCCGGCGCCGTTTCCTTCCCCAGCCGAGCTGACCCTCCGCCTAGACTCCGTCCCTCGGCCGGGCCTCGCCGGTGCTCCGTCTCTCCGGCGTCCCCCTTCCAGCGGGTCAGTGCCACCCCCTGCCGACGTGTCCTGAACCGCCTCGGGCCCCCCACACCCCTTCAGGACTGGCGCCTGGCCCAGGTCGCCTGGGGCCTCGCACTGGGTCCAGGACCTCTCGGGCCCAGCGCCCGTCCCACGTGCACCCCCCACGTGGGCCCTCTGGCTTTGGGTGTCTTTTCGGATGCTGTGTTTTCATTTTGAATTTGGAATCCGGGTCTCCCCTCGGTGGGACCCGATAGCTGTACTGCTGTTATGTTTCCTTTCATTAATAAATGTTGTGTTAAAATATATATATATATATATATATATATATATATATATATATATATATATATATATATATATATAAAACCTAGATAAAACCCAAAAGTCCAACATATTTGTTAAGGAGAAATATTTACTATATTATCAAACAAAATACTATTTCTAATAGCAATAAATATATTTATTTAATCACCACAAAATAATAAAATAATACTTAACTGGTGGTTTGGTGAATCCATACTACTCACCCTTGTCCGGGTCCATAAAATTGTACAAATATTATAAAACAATATTTAATAATAAGAATACCAATTTTTGTACAAATATTCAAATAGTTAAAAATGCACATAAATACCTAAAATAATTTAGAAAATATTTGTACACACATAAAATATGCCTACATGGTCGTCTTTGGTCTCACTACGTACCTACAAAGGCTTGGATTCGGTTCGGGCCCAGTTTGGGCTAAGTTGGTACAATCGGGTCATCAAGAATCAATATATCTAATTAATAAATAAATAATTCATCGGTGTGGGTTAAGTCGTAACTTGGCCTGGTTTTCCTAGTTAGGACGTCACTATGGCTCGGTCTTCCCTACGAGGGCTAATACACTAGTCAAAGCACGCCATTGCACTATCCGTGCCACGATTTCTAATCACCTGATACTTCAAAACTCAACCATGGTTAAAGTCATCTACCGTAATAATTAACTAAATAATCATTTATAAAAAAAATCTAAGAATCGCCATTTAAATCAAATAAATAATAAAAAAAATATTTCAAAAATTTTCGGAAAGGGAGGCTACACTATCTATATGAAGGTCACTGGCAACACGCCATCTTGGACCGTCTTACTGGTATAACTGTACCCCTTACAGTACGGGTAGCTAGCCCCACTGAAGGTCCCGTATACCGATGTCAGTACGTCGACACCAATCCTTGTTCCCCTAGGATAAACTGGGTCCGTGGCCCTAGATTACCGTTCAAGGAACTATGCACAAGTTGTCCATGACCATGCAAGTATATGCAACTTATCTACGAAGAAAATATATAATACATGATAAAAAGAACTAAATAGTTTAGCCACCATTCTCATTCGTATTGCCATCTTTCTAAATCATATTGCCATATTTCTCATTCCAGGGTCTTGGTGCAATCAACATTCTACATCGACGACGGGATAATAGAATGTTGTTACCTAATCCCTTTCCCACATCTTTTATACCATACATCTTTCGTACCGATACTCATGTACTCACCGCCCACTTCTTGGGACTTAGCAATCTGTTTAGCATACGTTCATCGAGTTGAGGCTCGACATACTCACCGCCTAAGTATTTTAGACGTTTCCTTCACCAGTCATGTACTTCATAGTAACAACACGCAAGCCCACAATTCATGAATGATTTGTAGCACAGAATCGATAAAATGATTCACAACAGTTTTCGGTTCATATGATTAATTATCTTTTATTATCTTTCTGACTTTCATACAAAGTGTTATTCAGCAACTCAATACGAAATCATGGCATACAGTCCTTTTATTAAGTGTGAAGATAAAGGATCTTCGAAGGATTCAACACTACTCACATTTATAAGATGATTCCCGCCATGATCTTCTGAGCGATCCTTCGCATAATCCCAAGTCCACCAAGGCTTCATCGAACCAACCATCCATCATTAGGCATCTTGCGGGTCGGGGCACTGCAGCTGGAGTGGTGGTAGTGGAGTGGTGTGGCCTTGTAGTGGCAGTAGTGTTGGTGGTACAGGTGAAGGTGACTGAGATGGTGTGGGTGTTGGTGACGGTGGTATTGACAGGAGTTGGGTGGCCGATGGAAGAAGGTGACCGGGGTGATGGCGGTGGATGAGGATGACGTGGAAGAGGAGGACAGGGAAGAGGAAGAGGTAACCAGAGCTCGGTGACGAGCGGTGGAGCGCGGTGGTCCGACAGGCGGAGCTCGGTTGGACAGGGTGGTCAGTGGCAGATGAGAGATTAAGAGTAAATTTATTTGTGTAATAAAATATTAGGGAGTCCCCAATATTTTCTTGAAAGGGTGTGGAGTGGTCCATAAGCCATGATGACACAAATATAATTTGTAATAGATCTAAGGGCATAGTGGTAAAGCCTAACTAACCATAACTAACCATTATCTAAATGCTAACTAATCCTATTAATTAGCTTAATAAATTACTACACTAATTTAACAATTAACTATTAGTCCAAAAGCTTAGGAGAAATTATTATTGGCCCACAATCCGAACCCACGGCTTGGTATACTAAAGTAGCCCACAATCCAAGTCCCCATCTTGGTAGGCTAAAATAAATTAAAGCAAAAATGGACTTTAGCCCAATACGAAAGAAAGGTTAAATAGGATAACTCATTAGTATAAACTATAAGATTTAAAATAAAAAAAATAAAAGAATAAAGGAATAGTTATTTACCAATAATTTTTTGACAATCTTTTCTTAAAAGAAAATATTTATACTTATAAAATTCAAAAAAAGGGGCAAGAAATTTATAAATTCAAAAATATTGAAAATAGGGGTTACACATCCTCCTGGGGATGTGAGAGTCATCTCTGTATCTGTATTTGTATACGATATGCTTTCATGTATCATATTCCCGTGTGTTCTGGTTTTGATGATTTCCTAGTTTCTTATTTTTGATAAAATACTTAATGACTTATACAACATTGCTGATTTCTTGAGTTTGTGACAACCGGTATTTATCACTAGACATCCAAAGACTAGTAGGATACATTTTGGCATTGCCATAGACCCATGCTAGGATCCATGCATAGAACGGAACCTTGAAAATTTTTCGAAATGGAAATTTTGCCTTCAGACTAGAATACTGCTATATACCGCCAGAATTTCATCCGAGGATAGATTGCCTTTTTGGAATGGAAAATGCTAAGTCTACATCCAAATACTTACAACCTTCTTACAACCTCTCTCCCCTACCCCTTACAAATGGGTTCCACCAGGTCGTACCTCCCCTCTCACCCCCTGTGTCACGACCCGCTCCCGAATAATCGGACACGAGTTGGACACGCCCAGCCTTTGTCGTTAGACACAACAAAGTAAGCTGTACCAATCTAGGGAAACTAACCAGATATCAAGACAAGTAAACACAACATATATAAATGTGTCCCAACCAGAGTAAAGTACAAACTCAGAATTTATTACATTCCAGCAAATGAAAGTAAGTCTACTAGTCTCAATACAGGAAAATATAAAATGCTAAAGGTAAACTCTAGGCTTCTGCAGCCTCTAAGTCACAAGTAGCTCCAGCTGGCTTAGCAAGAAAAGCAATATCCTGTTCATAATAGGTGTCGCACAGGGCCTCCAACTCACCTGCAACATATCCTATTCAAGAGCGGAGCAAGTACAATTCTAGGTAATGAACAAGACATCATGATATGAAAGTACAAGAAAACATGGAAAGTACAGGAAAGAACATGGTGAATAAGTACATGAAAGAACAGGATGTGTAAAGTACATGAAAGAATATGGTATGTAAGAACATGAAAGAACATGAAAGAACATGATATGTAAGCACAGGAAAGAACATGGTATCTCAGGAATCACAGAAAATAAGTACAAGGTATATCTCCTGAACATGTGTGTACAATATTTGAAATATAACTAAGTATGTGATCGGCTAGGGGTAAGCACATGAAAGCACATGAATGGTACGGCTTAGGACCCGCGTGCACGATGCGGGGTCTAAGCTAAACACACCTGAGTTATTTCTTGGGTTTGGTCACATAAATAGTATATTTCTCCACCCCAGGTACAAGTAATAAGAACAAGGAACATGAGTACCAGAAATACATGTCGTGTTGCAGTGTGTCAATTAAGAAAGTACAGGATATAATGAAATGCACAAGACCGTAGAGTGTACTTGTCTTGCTCCAGAAAAGTACAAGTAGACAATAGAGCTAAATATCCTCCTGTATTTAATAATGATTTACAAATTGATTAATATCAAGGCAAGCTCACGTTGGTTATCACAAAAACTCTACTCCTGATTAACATACATTAATCAAATCTTCTACTTAATCTATCCTATAATCTACTACTCAAAATCTAAATACAAATCATCATTTAAATACCATACCTAGTTTTAGTATATAGCTCAAGTAACATGCAACCCTTTAAAACTATTACACTTAATCCTTCTTAGTTGAATCGAACCCCTACTTGTTAATGAAGAACAAGAATTAATCTATAATAGGTTGTACATAGACAGGACATTTATAGGACTTAATGTTCATTCAATATCACAAATAGCAGTTTCAGATTTGTTGCACTGTATGACAGCCTCTAATTTCCTAAAAATAGATGGCCAATAACAGTCCTACAGGAAATCATCTAAACAGGAACCCTGTCTAAAATTCAACCAAGTTCAATTCAATACCTATTCTAAATTGACAGTACATGAACTACCAATAGCAGATTCCTACAGGAACAGGGCATTTAATTTTTAAGGTAAGGCTGTTAACAGTCTAGTTCATAAAAGTGTTGAATAACCAGGTTCTGGACATTCAAATCACAGGATATTCAAGTCACAGAAATTCAATTCACTGGAATTTCAAATCACAGATAATTTCAAGTCACAGAAAATGCAAATCACTGGATTTAGCCAACCATAGCATTGGTTCCAGGTTCTTACTGAACCAAAGGAACTTCAAAGGAAGCTAACTGACATATGAGTGATCATAGGTATTCTTGGGTTCAACATAAGTTCTAAATTTCCTACAGCAGGAAGCATATGAGCTACTGCTGTTAAACCATAGTCCTGATCATCTAGTCCCTGATAGGACTCACACATCAGTCCCAGGCACAAATCCAAGATAGAATCAGTCTAACCCTACATGCCAGTCTTACTAAAGTCTATTCAATAACAGGACATTGCATAAAGAAGGCTCAAAAGAAGCTAACATGAAAACTTAGTCATTGAAATTGAATTACCCATTGACACTTAAGTTTCCAGTTGTAAACTAATGTTATCAACAATTAGTCAGCAGTAAATATTCAAAATATGAAGTGTCCTGCATTCATCAGTCCAACAAAACCTGGGTTTACTCTCCCAGGTCCAACAGGAACCCACATAGCTCAGCAAAACATTGCACATGAGTTCCCAGGTAACTCTGAGATCATTCTCTCAGATTACTGGGTTAGGCAATAGGATGTGCCAAATGAATAAAATGACCCAACCTTTAGTCTCAGGTCCACAACTACCCAGACAGTGAAAGGAAGTCTTTGGTATATATATATTCGACCAGAACCTTGCTGTGAAATCCAGTTTGAATTACCACTACACTGATATGAATTCCAACTCACATGACTGTTCTCATGTTCAACCAAAAATTGCATATGCAAATACCAATCATAATCATGATACGATTTGCTCATGCCATCTCAGGTTCAACAATGAACCAATATGCTGCATAACTCAGGTTTATAAATGAACCATGATGCTGCAGTATATCCCAGGTTCATCAAAGAATCATAATGCTGCAGTATATCCCAGGTTCATCAAAGAATCATGATGCTTGCAATATATCCCAGGTTCATCAATGAATCATGATGCCTGCAATATATCCCAGGTTCATCAAGAATCATGATGCCTGCAATATAGACATTCGAACCCAAATCACCACACGAGCTACTCTTAATAGGAAAACAATTTATTCACAAAGAGAACATAGTTACCTGGTTGTGTTCTGAAGAAACTGTTGATTCAAGGATTGGACACAATCTCTGCTACCCAAGAATTAGTCTAATTACTGCTCAGACATTATAACAAGCCCATGGGACACGAAATAAAAGATAATTAATATGATGCACTGGGTTCTTAGGAACTGTCCAAAAGAAAAATAAATGCTCTCGAAATCACCTGATATAATTCCCAGATTCAATTCCCAAGCTAATTCCAAGAACAATGATCCATTGATCTAACACACAAAGGTTCTAAGAAGGAAAAAGCCACAGTTGAAATCAAACTATTCTCAAATCGAGATTCAAAATATTAGGTTGAATACTCACCAATTGTTCTTGTTCTCGATAGAGGAAAAGTGTTCGATCGATCGTTCACAAATTAAATTCTCTACAGTGTTCGATCAATCAAGGAGAAGAAATTTAGAGTTTGGAATCACAATATTAAGTTCGATCGGGAAAACCCAAATACTTACTGGGATTGAGCTCGTCCCAACAAGAGCTCGATCGTTGAGGAGGAGAATTGCCATGGCTGCTACACTTCTCTCAAGGAAGGTTGCAGGGATGATGAGAAGAGAAAAGAATTTGAGCTCATGAATGGGAATGAAAGGAAAGAATGAAAAGGTTGTTTAAATAGCCAAAATTTTGAGGAGGTCGGCACATGCCCTAACCATCTGGGAAAGTTTTGGAGGGAAGAAGGAATTGGCCAGGTTGTTAGAGCCATGCGCTTTGGCAATGGCGTTGAGAAGGAGCTTTGCTCCTGAACTGATTTTCAAAAAGATTCAGGTTGTTGTAATGATAGGATTAGTTGGCCCAATTAATATAACCCAAGCTTAGGAAAAGCCCAAGTGAATGGGCTGAGGAAAATAATTACAAGAGAAGTCAATTAGGGTTGAAAGATTAAAATGAAAAAAATATCTCTGAGAAGTGGAGTTACAAATCTTCCCTCCTAGAAAAAATTTCGTCCTCGAAATTCAAAGGACAACAATATCATAAAAAAAATTAACAAACTCAACTCAAATATTCAATTTAGGTTTTTATTGATTTAGGAAAATTCTGAACAGAAATACAATCCAGTCAAACAAACAGATCGGGATAGCGTTCCCGCATCTCATCCTCGCGCTCCCATGTGGACTCTCCTGGAGAGTGGTGTCTCCACATGACGCGGACAAGTGGAATAGTCTGGTTCCTCAAACCTTTCTCCCTCCGATCCAGGATCTCCACTGGCTGCTCCTTGTAGGTCAATCTCGGACCCACCTCTAGCTCTGAAAAGTCCACCATATGGCTCGGGTCCGAAATATAACGTCGAAGCTGGGACACGTGGAAAATGTCGTGCACTCCCTCTAGGCTAGCTGGAAGTACTAGTCGATAAGCCACCTCGCCAATCCGTGCTGTCACGTCGAAGGGCCCGATGTATCTCGGACTGAGTTTCCCGCCTCTGCCAAATCGAATGACGCCTCTGGTCGGTGAGATCTTCAGGAACACTCTATCTCCAACTGCGAACTCCAGTCGTCGTCTGCTGCTGTCCGCCCAGTACTTCTGCCGATCCTGTGCAACTCTGAGATGCCTTGAGCCTTTGAGATCAAATACAATAATTGTACACAAGAAAAATAATACGATCTAACAATGATTAAGGATTAAATAGGCACGAATGGAATGAAGTTCAATTACATCTTAGAGGAGCAAAATTATGAAGACACAATTATTAGGTATGATCAAAAATCGATATTTTAACACAGGTAGACTAGAACAAGATAGAAAATTATGGTCAGATAAACATGACTTAAGATCGAAGTTTAGACAAGTCACAAACGAAGTACGGAATCACAATCTGGTAATATACAATTTTTGAGGAATTCAATGATCTAACGATAAAATGCTAGAATGAAAATTTAGCAAGGGTTGATTGAGGAGACGTACGCAATACTCAGGAGATACAGTATCAAATCAGGATGAACGTGCAAGGATCTGTGATTCTCGAAAACCAATAATAATATAAAAAGGGATATAGTTTCCATGGTGTCCGAGAACATATAACTATTTAAAATCACTTTGCCTAGAATCCCTACCCCGCCAGTATATACCTGACTGCAGTGGACTTCGGCTCCGTGACTCAAATAACAATATGTCACTGAATAATCTGTCAACCTTATCCATTTTCCAACAATCATTGACGAAGCAACCCAAGAGATCAAGGTATAAAGAATATGACAAGTCTCGACAGTACTCGAAAACCTATGATTGTCTGAAATCACTTCAACTTAGAGTTTCTGTCTCGCCAGTGCGCTACTGGCTGCAGTAAACCCTCAGTCTCCATAATCCAGCTAATGGCTGCAGCGCGCAACTGTCATGCCATAGTAGATCATCGAATAGCCTCTCGACTTTATCCCTAGGGATTTCAAAAGAGTTCCAAGGAATTCAAAATGAGTTTCAATAGTTCAAGTCACGGAAATGGTGAAGTTACCTGACTGTTAGAATACAAGGGTTTATTAGGTACTATGAAGTAACACGAAATCCAATCGAAGAGTAGTGAGTACAAAAGGGCAACCAGGAAGATTTAAAATTTCAGACAGGGAGCGAAGTTTCAAATTATAACAGAATTTCAACTGATATCTGGAATGGTAACAAGATTCCATATATGGAACATTATCCCGAAGGGATAACAGAGTCTCGAAGGATGAACTGAAGTAAGGTATCAGATAGGAGACAAGTTTTCAAATAAGAAATAAAATCCCGTACTGGAAACGAGGTTCAACAACATCTCAATTAACAACGAAACCTCAGACAAAATTTCGAAGGAAAAACAACCTCCCATAGGATACAAGGTCTCAATTAGAGAACCAATATCAACAAGGTCGTGATTAGAAAATAAAATCTCGACTAGAAAATCTTGACGAGGAAACAAGGTTTTAGAATAGTGACTAGAAAACAGGTTCTAATAGAAGACAAGGTATTGGATTGTAAACATGAAACAAGTGAATCTCAATAGCAACAAAATCGTAAATAGAGAACAAGTCCCGAATAAAGTCAAGAATGGGAAATAGAATCTCAAACAAGCATCAATAGAAGCGAAGGTTCAAACAAGGTTTTAGAATGATATTTCAAGTAGGAATACTTCTGGAATAGTACAAGTTCGATTAGCGAACAGAATATCAATAAACGAGTAGGAACAAGTATCCATGAAACAAGCAAATCTTGGATAGGAGACAGGATCGAAACAAAAATAGTAGACCAACAACTCTCGACTAGAAAATCAAAGTCATGAATGAAGAAACAAGTCTCGAATAGAAAATAAAATCTTCAAAACCCTCAAAGGTATTTGCAATAATGTCTGCATAGGACGGAGCTTTAAACAAGTTTCGAATGAGGAACAGGATTTCGAAGTGAAATCTCGAGAAATGATTAAATATTAATTAACACGAAGTTTGATAAAGAAACAAAATTTGCAAATAGGAGCCATCACTAGGAAACAAAGTCAGGAATGATGAATATGCAAACGGTATCGATTAATGGATTTCAAATAATTATCAATTTGTGGATCTGAAACAAGTTTACCGAAATAGGAAACAATATCTCGAAGTAAGTTTCGACATCAACCAAGGTGTCAAACAAGAAGTTTCAAGAAATAATCTAGGTGCTAAGAGGATTCTAAGGAGAGACTGAATTGCTAATCAAGATACATGGTTTTTCCAACCATGCAAAATAAATCTTCTGTCTTTAGTTTATCTTCAGTGTTTCTCCGGGACAGAAATCACTTCAACTTCTTCAATTGTCCTGACATAGGGATCATGTAGTGCTTCATGTGATTGCTGAATCTGGAGAGGCGAGTCCTTCTTCTATAGTCTAATGCTCCTCGTGCTTGTTCTTGGGCAGTGCGATCAACGATCTCCGGACAATCTTTGACTTGCTGGGCAGATGATCCGTAGAACAAGCATAGCCTCCGTCTTTTGCGACACTCCTCGAAACGATGTCCTGGATGGCGGCAAAAAAAATACAAATGATCGTTGACTGGATCTGAATCTGGATCTCCCGCTGAGGTGACTGAAGTGCAGGGACTCTGACAGAAATATATGGTTGCTGGCTACTGACTGCTGAGATCCTGATGCTCCTCGATCATTGTGATCTGCGACTTGCTGGCAATCCTTCATCCAGTGAATGTGGGCCTGAATCTGTCTCTTGATAATGTGACCGAAGAAGCGCTGTCTGAGTGTTACGACGCTTTGCGGGTCCAGGCTAGTTGCTGTCTTTGTCTCTCCTGGCCTTCAGCTTCCGGTCTTGTTCTATTGTCTGTGCTACATTCTGGATCTCCTGGCTGATAGCTCCAATCTTCAGAGGAGTCGAGTCCTCAGGGACTTGGATGATCTTCAGTTGTGACTCCAGGTTCTCGATCTGCTCCTCGATGCAAGATATGTGCTCGGTGTCGGAGAAGTCCAAAGGTCTGGAAGTCTGGAAAGCAGAAGTCTTTTCTGGCTCAAAAAGTGCATTCACAAGTCTGGCTTAGAAAATGATGGCTTGCTCTCTCTGGGTGTCAAGGAACTCTTTAATCATCTCCATCAACTACGTACTACCCATAGGAATAGTAGGGACGACCTGCGGGGTGGAAGCTTGGAGACCTCAAGTATAGGTGGATCAACCGTTTCGGTGTCGTGTGCTTGAATTATCTGAAAAACAGAAAACTGTTAAAATAACCTAGACCTAAAAAACAACAAGTATTTATAGAATATCAATATACCTGATATACCTGATATACCCTTATTTTCTGATTTTTCTATGTTGTGATCAAGTTTCCCTAGTGTAATCAAGTCCCCCAATAGTACGCTAAGACCTAGGTACCATTAGGATAGACCTGCATGGGCCACCACTAAAAACATGTCACGACCCGCTCCCGAATAATCGGACACGAGTCGGACACGCCCAGCCTTTGTCGTTAGACACAACAAAGTAAGCTGTACCAATCTAGGGAAACTAACCAGATATCAAGACAAGTAAACACAACATCTATAAATGTGTCCCAACCAGAGTAAAGTACAAACTCAGAATTTATTACATTCCAGCAAATGAAAGTAAGTCTACTAGTCTCAATACAGAAAAATATAAAATGCTAAAGGTAAACTCTAGGCTTCTGCAGCCTCTAAGTCACAAGAAGCTCCAGCTGGCTCAGCAAGAAAAGCAATATCATGTCCATAATAGGTGTCGCACAGGACCTCCAACTCACCTGCAACATATCCTATTCAGGAGCGGAGCAAGTACAATTCTAGGTAATGAACAAGACATTATGATATGAAAGTACAAGGAAACATGGAAAGTACAGAAAAGAACATGGTGAATAAGTACATGAAAGAACATAATGTGTAAAGTACATAAAAGAACATGGTATGTAAGAACATGAAAGAACATGATATATAAGCACAGGAAAGAACATGGTATCTCAAAAATCACAGGAAATAAGTACAAGGTATATCTTCTGAACATGTGTGTACAATATTTGAAATATAACTAAGTATGTGACCGGCTAGGGGTAAGCACATAAAAGCACATGAAAGCACATGCATGGTACGGCTTAGGACCCGCGTGCACGATGCGGGGTCTAAGCTAAACACACCTAAATTATTTCTTGGGTTTGGTCACATAAATAGTATATTTCCCCACCCCAGGTACAAGTAATAAGAACAAGGAACATGAGTACCAGAAATACATGTCGTGTTACAGTGTGTCAATCAAGAAAGTACAGGATATAATGAAATACACAAGACCGTAGAGTGTACTTGCCTTGCTCCAGGAAAGTACAAGTAGACAATAGAGCTAGATATCCTCCTGTATTTAATAATGATTTACAAATTGATTAATATCAAGGCAAGCTTACATTGGTTATCACAAAAACTCTACTCCTGATTAACATACATTAATCAAATCTTCTACTTAATCTATCCTATAATCTACTACTCAAAATCTAAATACAAATAATTATTTAAATACCATACCTAGTTTTAGTATATAGCTCAAGTAACATGCAACCCTTTAAAACTATTACACTTAATCCTCCTTAGTTGAATCGAACCCCTACTTATTAATGAAGAACAAGAATTAATCTATAATAGGTTGTACATGGACAGGACATTTATAGGACTTAATGTTCATTCAATATCACAAATAGCAGTATCAGATTTGTTGCACTGTATGACAGCCTCTAATTTCCTGAAAATAGATGGCCAATAACAGTCCTACAGGAAATCATCTAAACAGGAACCATGTCTGAAATTCAACCAAGTTCAATTCAATACCTATTCGAAATTGACAGTACATGAACTACCAATAGCAGATTCCTACAGGGACAGGGCATTTAATTTTTAAGGTAAGGTTGTTACCAGTCTAGTTCATAAAAGTGTTGAATAACCAGGTTCTGGACATTCAAATCACAGGATATTCAAGTCACAGAAATTCAATTCACTGGAATTTCAAATCACAGATAATTTCAAGTCACAGGAAATGCAAATCACTGGATTTAGCCAACCATAGCATTGGTTCCAGGTTCTTACTGAACCAAAGGAACTTCAAAGGAACCTAACTGACATATGAGTGATCACAAGTATTCTTGGGTTCAACATAAGTTCTAAATTTCCTACAGCAGGAAGCATATGAGCTACTGCTGTTAAACCATAGTCCTGATCATCTAGTCCCTGATAGGACTCACACATCAGTCCCAGGTACAAATCCAAGATAGAATCAGTCTAACCCTACATGCCAGTCTTACTAAAGTCTATTCAATAACAGGACATTGCATAAAAAAGGCTCAAAAGAAGCTAACATAGAAACTTAGTCATTGAAATTGAATTACCCATTGACACTTAAGTTCCCAGTTGTAAACTAATGTTATCAATAATTAGTCAGCAGTAAATATTCAAAATATGAAGTGTCCTGCATTCATCAGTCCAACAAAACCTGGGTTTACTCTTCCAGGTCCAACAGGAACCCACATAGCTCAGCAAAACATTGCACAAGAGTTCCCAGGTAACTCTGAGATCATTCTCTCAGATTACTGGGTTAGGCAATAGGATGTGCCAAATGAATAAAATGACCCAGCCTTTAGTCTCAGGTCCACAACTACCCAGACAGTGAAAGGAAGTCTTTGGTATATATATATTCGACCAGAACCTTGCTGTGAAATCCAGTTTGAATTACCACTACACTGATATGCATTCCAACTCACATGACTGTTCTCATGTTCAACCAAAAATTGTATATGCAAATACCAATCATAATCATGATACGATTTGCTCATGCCATCTCAGGTTCAATAATGAACCAATATGCTGCATAACTCAGGTTTATAAATGAACCATGATGCTGCAGTATATCCCAGGTTCATCAAAGAATCATGATGCTTGCAATATATCCCAGGTTCATCAAAGAATCATGATGCCTGCAATATATCCCAGGTTCATCAAGAATCATGATGCCTACAATATAGACATTCGAACCAAAATCACCACACGAGCTACTCTTAATAGAAAAACAATTTATTCACAAAGAGGACATAGTTACCTGGTTGTGCTCTAAAGAAACTGTTGATTCAAGGATTGGACACAATCTCTGCTACCCAAGAATTAGTCTAATTACTGCTCAGGCATTATAACAAGCACATGGGACATGAAATAAAAGATAATTAATATGATGCACTGGGTTCTTAGGAACTGTCCAAAAGAAAAATAAATGCTCTCGAAATCACCTGATATAATTCCCAGATTCAATTCCCAAGCTAATTCCAAGAACAATGATCCATTGATCTATCACACAAAGGTTCTAAGAAGGAAAAAGCCACAGTTGAAATCAAACTATTCTCAAATCGAGATTCAAAACATTAGGTTCAATACTCACCAATTGTTCTTGTTCTCGATAGAGAAAAAGTGTTCGATCGATCGTTCACAAATTAAATTCCTTACAGTGTTCGATCAATCAAGGAGAAGAAATTTAGAGTTTGGAATCACAATATTAAGTTCGATCGAGAAAACCCAAATACTTATTGGGATTGAGCTCGTCCCAACAAGAGCTCGATCGTTGAGGAGGAGAATTGCCATGGCTGCTATACTTCTCTCAAGGAAGGTTGCCGGGATGATGAGAAGAGAAAAGAATTTGAGCTCATGAATGGGAATGAAAAGAAAGAATGAAAAGGTTGTTTAAATAGCCAAAATTTTGAGGAGGTCGGCACATGCCCTAACCATCTGGGAAAATTTTGGAGGGAAGAAGGAATTGGCCAGGTTGTTATAGCCGTGTGCTCTGGCAATGGCGTAGAGAAGGAGCTTTGCTCCTGAACTGATTTTCAAAAAGATTCAGGTTGTTGTAATGATAGGATTAGTTGGCCCAATTAATATAACCCAAGCTTAGGAAAAGCCCAAGTGAATGGGCTGAGGAAAACAATTACAAGAGAAGTCAATTAGGGTTGAAAGATTAAAATGAAAAAAAAATATCTCTGAGAAGTGTAGTTACACCCTGCTACATGGGCTCCACCCGACCCCACCACTTCTCCCCTCCTCCAATTGAAGTCGGATACGTGGTGGTTGTTAGGGGATTATAAGCATTTGGTTGTAGGCATATCAAAGCTCTTTTGGAATAGTGTTTGGTTCACCCTTCATCCAATGGCTTCTTGGTCTAAAGCAGTCTTTACCCATTGGATTCTTGGTTTTCTATATAGATGGATGAGATTGATTCGTTTGAGTCATGGATCGCTGACGTGACAAATCTGACGGTCACGATTAATTCATCATTCTATGTACTCCACATTTTATTTTATTTCTATAGAAGCATATAAAATACACATATAAAGACGTAAATGAACAGAGGTGCACTCTCCTGATGTTTGAATCAGAGGCATAGTTTCATCCCAAAATAGCGCACTTGACCCGAGAAGCAAGCGAACTTTCTCCAGCCTTGTCACCTTTTCATAGGACAGATTAACGGTCGTCAGCTTGGCACAATGACTGAAGTGACCAGGTGCATTTAATACTGAAGATCTCCTACACGCCAACCCAGATAGTTATTTTGTGGCCAGTGTTGCTACTTTAACCAAAGTACGCCAGTGTTGCTACTTCTATCAATGTACGCTAATGTTGTTACTTTATCAGAAGTACACCAGTGTTGCTGCTTCACCAAAAGTACATCAGTGTTGCTACTTCACCAAAAGTACGCCATTGTTATACTTCTACCAAAATGTGCCAATGTTGCCACATCCCCAAAAGTATGCATATTTATCTTCATTCAACCGACAGTGTGCGGTTATGAATTCAAGGAGATTCTGTGTATTTAATACCAAAATTCTCGTGGAACGTATGCAAGCAGTTGCCACTATGACCTAAGATCTCATTATACAAGAAGCCATGTGTCAGGTCGATAGTAATTTGTGCTCACATGATCATATAAGTTGCACTCGCACAAGATAATTTCATCAGGTTATATGAAACACAACATCTAATTGAGTACGCAGAGAAATTGAACAACACATTTAAAATAAAAGAAAACTTTACTTCATTTATATTGAACATTAGTTACAAGACTCTACTACAACAGTTGCAGCGCAGGCTTACAAGTGACTCAAATACAAAATAAATGCTGATGAGATAGTCGTTCCATACATTACATCCCCTTTATACAACCAAACATTCAAAACACCTACTATCAAGGGGAGTTGAGCCATTTTCTTTGGACTGATGCTGAGTCTTCAAAAGGAGTTGAAACAATCCTTCGACACACTGGCAAGGCTTCAATACACACGAGCGTCACCTTCTGTTAGTTGGCATGCCCTTCCTAGTTCGAAGTACCAGTAGAGAGAAAGGATCAGTATATTGTCATGTACTGGTGAGTGACTAATTAAGTTCCACGCTTTCATTTGTTCAAAAAATTATCTGAAGCATGTAGTATATTTGATGATCTTTCTAGCCAACTTAGTGAATTGCATGTAAACATTTTGATAGACATAATTACATAAACTATACTAGAACTTACCCACAACAGAGCATGTCATTATAGTATGAACTTACCATATTCTTTTCTGTCAAGTATTATCATTTACAAACATAGTATATATATGTGATGGTCACTAACATCACAAGCCATCTGGACTAGAGCTTGGTTTAGACGACGACTCTTTTAGCACGAGTAGCGAGTCCGGCTGAAGAATAACCCTTGCTAGTATCAAGTAAGCCCCCTTATTTTTGGATCTTATTTTTAATTATTATATATATATTTTAATTTATTAAAGTCAATAATGGCTATGTTAGTAGTTTACAGTAGCTTTGATTTTGGAAGCACAACAAATATTGTTTTCTTAAATCCAGTTCCATATTTGAATTCTAGACTCTTCCACCTTGATTTTGATATATCATGTCCCATCCAATTTTGCTTTTCAACATTCTTTTGACTTCGCACAATTTTGGGCCAACTTAGGCCAATTTGAGCCATTGACGTAATTTTAAGCCAACTTCCAATTTAATTTTTGGACTTGACATAGATCGAAACCGTATGACCTAATATATGGTTTTGATCCATTTTGAGTCGACAATGCACATGCCTAGGGTGTACCATCCAATCTAGTTCCTATGTGCTACTTATTTGCAAATGGCACATGAGACTCATTAAATTGATTTTCGGGTTCAATTTGACTAGTAATGCTACTCGAACCCTAACCTAGTCAACCCTACTAGTTAGAGCCTAACTAGGAGTTCCAAAACCAAGTATACATATATTTAAGAGAATTTTAGAGGTTTAATTACAGCCATATGTAATATTCCCTTATATATTTGGCTTGGTCAAACATCTAACCAAAATAGGAAACCTATTAATAATAGTATGATTTGGAGAACCAAATCCTATCCAAATTAGATCAAACCAAAGCCCATGCACTATATATATATATATATATATATATATATATATATATATATATATAGGGTCGTTCTACAATACATCCGCTGGAAATGGATGTATCGATACATCCGAAATCTGGACCGTTGGATGTTGATCCAATGGTTCGGATTGAATAATAGTGTAGAAACATCATTTAATGCTGATTTAGACTTTTGACCTGTTGGTAACTTGCTTTAGCACGTCATTCTTCACTTTAATTTTTTCAATGAACACCCTAAATTAATTCATATTTACTCTCTCAAAAGTCCATCCAATTTAATATTTCGTATTATATTTTTTTTGGTTACAGGCCGTGGTGGTGGTGGTGTTGGTGGTTGTGGTGGAAAGAGAAACAGAGATGAAGATGGAAATAAGAATCGGTCCGGATCGCGTCGAACGTCGTCGAGCCCTCCTAGAACAACGAGGATTACCAGCTGCGCCGTGAAGAATCGGTTCGCTTCGCGTCGGACATAGTCGAAACCTCCTCGAACAAAAAGTATTAGCGGCGCCGCTCTAATTTTACTGTCCATGCCATTGTCAGAAATCTTATTTTTCATCTAATAATTTAATATTTTGTTAATAAAGCTACATGTCACGGTGGTGGTTGTGAACTGAGGAAAACCTGCTTCTGAGGTCGGGCGGATCATCTTGTCACATATTTTTTAAAAAAATCTGTATTGATCGGACGAATTTTTTTACTTTTCTAATGATAATATTTTCGAAGAGAATATTTTATTTGGACGGTGAACGGCCATTCTCTTTGCTTTTAACACGGAGAATGGCCATTCTCTTTGCTTTTAACACGGCGAATGGACGGAGAATGGCCATTCTCTTTGCTTTTAACACGACGAATGGACGGAGAATGGCCATTCTCTTTGCTTTCTACACGGCGAATGGACGGAGAATGGCTGTTTTCTTTGTTTTTAACACGGAGAATGGCCATGCTCAAGGAGAATGGCCATTCTCCGTTACTTTAACATGGAGAATGGCCATTCTCCGTTCTTTGAAAACGGAGAACGGACACTCTCTGTGCTTTTAACAAAGTATGGTACATTTAGGACTGGAAATGTTCAAGTATCTCATATTTTTTTCACCAAATATTTACAGTATTTTTAATATCATTTACCATAGTACATTCATTTTATATTAAATCATTTTCAAGATAATCCGAATATCATTTTATCAGGTTTCCACTGTATGGCTGAACAAAATTTCTTGCGAATGTTTGAATATAATTAACCTACTATCAAAGAGAATTTTTCTTACATTACATTATGCCTTACACTGGCATCGACTTCATACTGATGGCATCGATGTACTGATGGCAATAACAAAGGATGAACATGCAGGATTACAATTATGTTTCCGCAATAACAAGGGATGAACATGCATGATTACAATTTTGCTTCAGCAATAACAAGGGATGAACATGCACTGACATCGAATTCATACTGATGGCATCGATGTAGTGATTTTTTACAGAAAGCAAAACACATTACAATCAAATAAAGTTTCAGTGATCCCAGGAATGCATCCGTAATGAGGCCACCTGTAAACCCTTGCAATGCACCCAGGACTCACGAAATCTGTGATGGGCATCTACAAATCAAAGGAATACACCAAAATATCAATATCATCTATCAAGGCCAACTGCCAACCAAATAAACGCTTCAACCAAAAAATCATAATCAAATTAAGTATACTTCATTCCAAGTCCAATAA
>JANAVB010021743.1:30000-65928 GCA_029216955.1 Iris pallida | reverse complement strand
ATAGACATTTTAATTATAGAATAAGCATACAATTGAGGATAATTATAATTTTAAAGTCGTTTTATTTTGTACCAAAGTCATAATATTTTAGAAATTGAACAAATAATTTTTGTACCGAACAGAACCGATTTCTTTTTTAGTTCAGTTGTTGGTCCAACTGAATAATGCCCTAGGGGGGGGGGGGGGAGAGAGAGAGAGACGAGAGAGAGAGAGAGAGAGAGATCTTATAATTCGTAGAGAATTGCTCTCAACTCTAACGCTGTGTTTGGAAACTTTTGTGGGGCAGAGGAAAATTTGAGGGGGAGAAAATAGAGGGAAAGTGAAAGTAAAGTTAATTTTTTCCTTCCTTTGTTTGGATGGACAAAATGTAGGGGAAGGAAAAGTTTAAAATTATTTTTATTTGTTTAGGGATAGAGATACAATTACTATTTAGTCCTTGGTATTCTCGAATGATAATTTATTAACCTTTATGAGGGGTGATGGAGTAAATTCACTCAAATTCCTCTCCATTTTTCTTCCACTTTTGGGAGAATTTTTTTAGTGGGACCCACCTACCTTTTTTCCCTCAAATTTTCCCTTCCCAATTTTTCTTCCTCCTTTCCAAACACCATCACTTTTAATTTTCTCTCACTTTTCCTCATCTTTTTCCTTCCTCCCATTTTTTCCCCCTTCCCAAACCTACCTAAGTGCATCTCCAACCCTATTGTCTTGTTAAGTGTTGTGAATCTTAGGTGGCTCCTATGTGGCATGAGCCACAAGACAATGTCTTGTTTATGTGGCAAACTATTATCAAAAGACATGAGATAGAAAAACTCTCTCCAATGCAAAAGTATGAGGAAACAATAAAAATATTTTTTTCCAACTTCCAAGGCAACTCCTCCACCTATTCAACTTTTTATAAATATTTCTATTCATAATTGATGATGGGAGACAAAGTCATTGTGAAGTGCATTGTCTAGATCTAGACAACCAACTTCACATTCTTCTTGTCATGTCATTGCCATGTCAACTTTATGTTTTATTCTACATTTACATTGGAGAAGAATTTTTTGGAATGAAAGTTTGTCATTCCTATGTGGTAACCATTTTTTCTAAACTCACAATAGGGTTGGAGATGCTCTAAGGCCTCAGTCTGGTTGGTGGAAAGTAAATGAAATCAATTCCTTAGTTTTTTTTTTTTCTTTAAAAAGTTATAATTTTCATTGATTTTCTTTTTGGTGTTTTGAAATGTCAAATAAATTGTAAGTAAAAGTGAAAACTTAAAAGTGAAAACGAATTCTTGTTTGGATGAATGAACCATTTTTCTTCCTAATTTTTTTTTTCCATTGAAAATCACTTTCCTTTGATCTTCAATTCCTTTGACAACCAACCCAAATATAGGAAAATAATGACTCTCCTTTCCAAACCCCACGATTCCGCGAACCAAACGAGGCCTAAGAGCATCTCCAACCCTATTGTCTTTTATGTGTTGTGATTCTTATGTGGCATGATACAAGACAATGTATTTCGTATGTGGTAAGATTGTATTCACAAAAGACAATGAGATAGAAAATCTTCTCCAATACAAAAATACTGAGAAAAAAATTAAAGTACTTTAAAAAAAATTCCAATGAACTTCTCTTCTTCTTTTTTTCTTCCTTTTTTTATAGATATTTTTATTCATAATTTATAATATGGAGGTAAAGTCATTGTCAATTGTATTGTCTACAATTAACAATCAACTTCACAATTTCTTTGTCATGTCATCCATGTCACCTTCCTAATTTATTTCACATTTACATTGGAGAAGCACTTTCTAAATAAAAACTTGTTGTCCCTATGTGGCAACGATTTTTTTTTCCAAACACACAGTAGGGTTAGATGCTCTAAATTTGGGATTGGGGAGATTATAATTATCTGGGGACTAAAATCAAGATAAGAAATCTCATAGGTTCTGTTTTTGTTCTCCCTCTTCTAATCCACCATTGCAACTTATTCTTCTCCAATCTGCCAACTCCTCCTCCCTATACCAAAATCCAAAACAACACCGTCAATACCTCCCCACCTTTCTTCTCATCTTCTTTGGTTTGTTCGTTCCGGATCACAACCAACCATCCGACCATCCATCCCTCCCTTATCTTTAAACTTTTGGACCGATCACCTTCAAACATGTTGAAACTAATACTAAACTCACATAGATATAGTTCCAGATTTTTGTACATGATATATACTGTTTTCTTGTTCTTACATTCAGTTACAGTCTTGACATGCCTTACCATGATTCATGTACATATTATTTTACCTCGTATATTCTCTCTTTTACTGCTACATTTTCAATATCGTCTAACTAGAACTGTTATTTGAGATTTGTGCTCGTTCCATCCTGACTGGATATGTTGACAAAATTTTACAGATTATGGCGAGGAGGATTGTCCTACCTACTAGGTCCTCATGACGTAGCGGCCTAGACTTGGAGACCCAGTTCCAAGGGTTAGCTCCAGCCGATGGGGCTTTAGAGTAGCTTAGCTAGTTTAGTTTGGTACTAGACTTTGTCTCTAGATTACATTTTGGCTTGTTTTTTTAGTATTTGAGATTGTTGACTCTGTGACTGGACTTGTATTATTCTGTGTTGGATTTACAGGATGATATTTCATATCTTGTTGTCTTTATCTTTCGGTATCATCTATATTTCTTAGAGTTTGTGATTGAGTATATTATATTGTCATTGCTTGTCCTCCATTTGGAGTTGACCGTTCTCGACAGGTTTTGATATTATAATTGTTGTTAGATAGTAGACCTAGACAGCGTTCTACGTCGTTCCTGCGACGTAGGCTGGGACGATGTCACGTACTCATGCCCTTACTCCGGGTGTGGGTCGTGACACGTTTTTAGTGGTGGCCCATGCAGGTCAGAGTCGCAACTAGTACGATTTCGTAGTGGTGCTCGGCTTAGAGTGCTGCTACGAGCCTGCTGTTAGGATATAGGATTAGGCAGTATAGAGAGTTACTCACAGTTAGGACTACTTGAGAAGATTTCTGAGATGATCCTTGAGAATCTCATTATAAACTATCTCGAAATTCGATTTCGGCAGTTTCTGTCTACTTCCTTGTTCATCGTTGAATTTGATTCTTGGTATTCATTATTGACTTGATTTTCAACCAAGATAACATTATGGGCTAGGTTGCCTCAGTCATGGAATCTAGAGTATTCTACACGCCATATTAGCTGGTTTGGCGATGAGATAGAGTCTGATTTTGGATGTATTTCTCGGGTGTGGGAATTTAAAGTTTTTGCAGCCAAGCTAGCGACAATACAAAATTTTTAAATACCATGATTTTAGAGGTATGTACATTAGTTGCAGACTCTATGGATTATCGCAGCCATACTTACTGGTGTAATGAGGATTCTGGTAACATGGTTCTGGATAGACGGTATGATTATCAGATTGTAGAATAGATACCATATAGATGGTGCCCTAGTATAATGGAGTAGAATATCAGTAGGATATTACTTGAGTATTATGGATTAGATAGAGGGAGCTAGGCCACCTGTAGAGCACCGTGCCCCCACCATCAGAGGGATATACCCAAGAGGGACAAGGCTTTTGTGCTGACAGTTGAGTAGACCGACGCTACGGGTGACGGATTAGCAGGTCTTTCTTTCATGTTCTTCTTTCCATCTTGTTGTGTGATTCCATTAGTACCTGTCAAGATGTTTTGTGCTGTGATAGATGTATAGTGACCCTGATCACGACCGTGATATCACGACCAGTAGGACCACAATTTGTATGTTTTAGATATAGTTTTCTTGACCTTGATTGTTGGGGGTTTAACCTAGAAGGAGTATGGCCATCTTAATTTCGAGGACAAAATTTTTCTAAGGAGGATAGATTTGTAACCATCACTTTTCTAAAATGAGGGTAATTTTCAACTTTTGTAAAATTGATTATTTAATAATAGGTTTAAATCATGTTATTAATTTATTGGTAATTTTGATTATTTTAATTTAATTTAATTAGTGTTTTGTGATTTTGTTCTTTAGCTAGTGTAACCTTAGAGCTGCTTAGCCTAGAGACTAACCATGACCATGGAGGCCTAACCCATGTGATTAGATTAGCTAATTACCACTTTTAGACTAAGGGTATTTTGGTCATTTTGTGACTTTTGAATTATTTAAGACTTTGATTAATTGGTGAATTTTATATTATTTTAATAATATTTAAATTGATGTATTATAATTTTGGTCATTTTTCATATTTTAATATTTGAGAATTTTTATTTTATATTGTATTTTCGGGGTTAGTTTGATCGGGTTTGAGTTTTGGCTCATTTCGACTTGTGTTAGTGACCCGGGTAGCTTAGACTCTAGTTGGAACCCAGAGTTTAGCTAGACATGGCCCATAAATCCTACTAATTAGTATAGTGCATTTAGACTAATTCTACATGACTTAATTGGTCCATTTGGTTATTTAAACTTGACCCTTTTAGCCCCAAACTTCCACATAAGACAAAATTGACTCAAATGGGCCTTGAAGGGCATTTTGGACATTTGTCAAATGCCCCCAAACCCCATAAATCTGGACAGCAGCAAGATACCCCCTCTCCACTTCATTTTCTTCACATCTTGTTCTTCTTCTTCTCCTTTGAGAGTTCCTTTCCAAACCTAGCCAAAATCTTTTGATTTCAAGCTCCAAAGTAAGTCAAATCTCTTCTAATTCTCTTCCATACTCTAGATCCCTCTCTAATCTTGGTGCTAACCCTTGTTTATCTTTTATTTGTGATTTTATCTAGGTAGAACCTAGCATGGAGGGGTTGAAGCATAGAATTGGCTCTTGACCCAAAAGAACCAATTTTGAGGCTTTTCTTGGGATTCCAACTCCCAAAGGTAACCCTAACTCTAACTCTTGTAATTACTCCTAATTATGTTATTATATATTAGAGGATGCTCGGGCGTAGGACAACCCATTAGAAGAGGTTTTGAACCCATTGGACTCAATTCGGGACTTTCGAACTAGGTTTAGTGCCAATTTTGGAGAAAACCCTAAATTGACATGTTTGTTATCCCCAACCTAATTAGACCTAATTAGGTTAGTTTGGGTGAGATTAGGCTAGGTACGTGTCCATATTTGGATACGTGTGTCGTTTTGAAGAAATCATAAAAAGGCTTTTTCGGGGTTTTCGGGTTCCAACACACGGTGACTTTTTGCACCGACACTAGAATCGACAAGTTAGTACTTAGAATAGGTTCTAATATTATTTAGAACTCTTGGGTAGAATTTGGGTCGAATCCAGATAGGTTTGGTGTCCGTATCACGCGGTATCGCGAATCGGACACCCCGTCGCCAGAATGGCCATTTGGCCATTCGGGACTCGTTTTTTCGTTTTCGCTCGCGTGCGCGAGTTAGATTGCTTGTGTGGGGCACGTGTCTAGGCCCTAGAGGTATAATTTCAAAGATTTGGGTATTCGAATAAAGTTTTGGATCGTTTAGGAGTATATGTATATGTGTATGTGTATATTTTTATGGGGAGTATGTTAGTGTGAGGTAGTAGTAATGGTGGTAGTGTTTGGGGTGGTAGTGGTGGTGTTGATGTGTGTGTGTGTGGTGGTAGTGGTGGTGTTGGTAGTATGCATGTATGTGTGTGTTTGTGGGTTTCATGGATAGATAGATAGATAGATAGGTAAGATGAATGAATGAGTGAATGGATGATGGATGAGTGAATGGATGAATGGATGGAAGGGGGAAATGCTGCCCCCCCCCAAATTCAGCAGCAACAGCAACAATTTCAGCAACAATAGCAGCAGTAAAACAACAGCAAACCCACTACTTTGAGCCCCATTTGACCCCCAATACACCCCTAATTGACCCTCCTATATACCCCCCTATATCCACCATATTTTCTACTATACAACCCCCTAATTTGTGAGTGTTGGAGTGGTGTAGGTTGGTTAGAAAACTAGTGGTTAGAGTGGTAGAAAATAAGCTAAGCCACATGTTAGTAGGTAATTAGAATTTACCCTTTTTGACTTTTAAGTGTCAAGATATCATGATACGGTATCGAGATACTAGAAGAAGGTTGAAATACCATATTAGAGAGTGGGGAATACTTAGAATGAAGGTAGGAAAGTCTAGAGTGGGAGTTAGAAGCTAAGGTATTGGGATTACCTTGGAAGGGTAATAAAGGGTATGTTAAGGTATTCACATTAGGGGGTAAGTTTGTAGATATATGAGTTGGTATTTGAGAGTTAGTTTAGAAGTAGTATTCTAGTTAGATGGGAGTTAAATGTAGAGTGGGAATTGAGGAAAGTAGTTGTGGTTTTGGATAGAGGTTAAGTTAGTATCTTGTATCTCAAGATACCAAGATTACCTTAAGGTAAATGCTGAGAATTAAGATATGCCATAAGATGGTTTTGATGTCCAAGATGTGGTTGGTAATGGCTAGATAGATTAGTATCTTGCTATCCTAGGATACCGGGAGGGATACTCCCAAGGCAAAGTCGATTTGCCTTAATGTTAGCAAGTAGAAGGTTAGTGGTGAGTTAGTGAGTCATGTGGATTAGATGGTTAGAGAGTTAAGTTAGTGTTTACATATAGGTATATATAGTTTGGATATTTAGAATGAAAGGTTAGATAACATGTTAGAGAGGTTCGATGAGGGTATAAGTAGGATATTAGCTATATATATATATATATATATATTATATATATATATATATATATATATTATATATATATATATATATATATATATATATAGTTAGTTAGATATTAGATGATGGGTTGAATGTTAGATGTTAGATGTTAGATAGATATTTAATAAGTTAGGATAATGAGTTAATGAGTTAGAATGCAATGTTAGGATGTGGGATATGTTAGATAGATGTTAGAAATTTGATATTAGAATTAGATATTAGAGTTAGAGGTTAGAGTGGTATCTTAGGATACCAATACGGTATCTTAAGATTTGCCCTTTACCTTCAAGATAATTGGATAATTACCTTATTAGCAAGGTAATGTATCAAGATACCACAGTATGGTATCAAGATACTAGGGTAGGGTGAGAATACTTAAGCAAGGTATTAGAGTTGCCTAGAGTAGGCAAGGGTATCGGTTAGAGGCTAAGGTAATAAGTTTACCTTGGTAAGGTAATGAGATAGGTTAAGGTAATACCCTATAACTAAGATATGTAGATAACTTGATTAAGATATGGTTAGAATTAGGATAGCTTGGTTGGTAATGATTATGAATAGGGTAAATAACTTAGGGTTGACCCCATTTGACCATGGTTGACCGTTTTGACTAAAAGTCAACCGAAAGTCAACCGTAGCCTAAAATTTACTAGAACTTGACCAAACTTGACCAGTTGACCCAAAGTCAACTGTTAGTCAACGTTAGTCAAGTTTGACCTAAAGTGACCTAGAGTTGACCTAGGTTGACCAGAATTGACCAGTTGACCAAAAGTCAACTGTAAGTCAACCTTTGACTTAAATCGACCTAGTTTAATTCTGTTTGACTTGCATTGACCCAGTATGACTTTGTTAGGCCTAATATGACTTAGATTGATCCTGTACAATCTAGTTTGACCTTGTTTGACCTAGATTGACTTAGTTTGACGTGTCTTGACCTAGTTTAACTCAGTATGACTTAATTTCACTTTCAAACCATTATATTGATACAGTATTCCATCTATAGGTCCTCGAGGCACTGTTTTTAGACTCAGTCGACTTATCCATTACATCACAGGCGAGTACATTCTCTGATAATATTCTTTTTATGATATCATCTTTGTTTCTAGTATTTAGTGTAGATATCCTTGTTCTCTTGACACATTGTTCACACGGATTGGTATTTGTCTGGATCCCGTCATAAGATGTTATTTCTCTTATATGGTATGCCTTGTTGTAACTCCCTAAACTCATTTTTGGATTGTCTGAATTTTCTTGGAAGATATTGTTTTCTATAAACCTTGTTTGAATAAGAAAATATTGATTTTGTTTTGAAAAACAATTAATTTATTAATAGTAATTTATCCAAATTTATGTTTATGTTTGAATTTTGATATTTAAATTTGTATTATGATTATTCTGGTTATTAAAATTTTTGCTCCAGATTAATTATTAGTAACCAAAGGACACCATGATTAATATTACTAGTCCATGTTAATTATTTTCTAATCTATTCATCTTTAAATTGCCAACTGTTAAGTAAATCTACATATTGTCCTGATTCACTAAATAGCCATGACTGTCATGGAGAGACTTAGATCCCACTCATTTAATTGTTATTTAGTTTTAACTAATTTTGTAGTTATCTAATAGTTAATCGTGTTCCTAATTAATGGTTACTCTAACTAAGATCTGTAATTAGTTAGCTATAACTAAATTCAGTTACTTTTGTATTAGTCTCATGTAAAGCCCCAGATCTATATTAAATTACTGCCATTGCCACCGATCACTATTGTAGGGAATACCCTCAGATCTACAAATTTTACCATCCTGCCACTCCCCTCTCTGCACACACACACAATTATTTATTATAAATATTTACAACGTTTTCCAATGCATAGTACTGTCACTCACTGTCTCTCTCTCTCTATATTTTTTCTCTCCACCGCACTCTCTCTCTCTATACTGTTCCGCCGGAGAGCTTTGCCCCGACCTCGACGACTGCCGGCGGTCCAGATCTGTCTCGCTATGGCCGGATCCGCCTCGGATCTTGACCAGAGCAGCCGGGTTGACAATTTCGTTGTCGCGACTCCGTTACCAGAGCACCTCCAGATCGAAGTCGGAGCCGTCGATCGCCATTGAGCCGTCGCCATCGTCTTCCTCATGGACGATGCCGACTCTTTGAGTTGCGTGAAGCCTCCTCGGTTCTAGCGCTGCCTTTTCGAGCTTCGTACAGCCGACTCGAGTTGCGTGCGTTACCGCCGTGTCAGAGTGTCGTTCGCCGCCACGGATCGAAGTCGTTCTCGACGACCGGAACCGCCATATCGAGGACATCCGCCTGACCTCGCCTCGCCGTGCCTCGTCGAGCACGGATCTGCCTCGCCGAGCTCGAAGCGCCGCTCCGAGCGCTCGGACCCGACCGCGACCTCGGTGAGGTGCTCGCTTCTTCTCCTCCTTGTTCACCCTCTCACTCACACTATTTGGAGAGAAGCAACTGCTTCTTCTCCCTCTCACTCACTGATTTAGTGTTGAGTACAGCATAGAGTGCTGTGCTTTTCTCGAGACTCGAGTGTAGCACACTTTTCCGGATGCAGCAGCACATAATACATTGAGTGCTCAGCCTCAAGTTAATAATTTTATATTTTGGTAGTAATAATTATAATGTTATTATGGTCACTGTTTCACTATTAAATAGTAAGGTGCTGTGCTGGGTCTCATTATTATTAATATTATAAATTATTTTGGATTAGGTTTTACTTATAAATTCAAAATGGGTATATTTACACTAGTTTAGTGATATTTACTTCGTATATATATAATAAATTGTTGATCCCTTTTAGTTAACAAAAAGAACTTTACAACTACGAGATCTAGACACCTAGATTATCATATTATATCCAAATTATATTAGAGAATATTTACCAAATAGTGCTTTAACTTATCTCTAACAAGAGAAAAATCTAAATTCTTAATATTGTAAATATTTTAAGAAATGTTGAGTAATATTAGTAATATTTTAAATATGCTTTCAAATATTAAATATTTGGCTAGCTATAATATTGCTAGTACTGTTATCATATTTTGGTAGTAAAATATTCTAGTAAATTAAAAGTGTATATTTCAAAAATAATAAATTATTTCTTGTAGCTAGTGTATGTATATATATGGTTAGCTAGACTATATATTAGTGATTTAGCCTGTTAATAATTAGCTAGTTAATTGCTAAATTGAGATAATATTTTAATATCATATTTTGTGAAATGCTAGCTAGTTATATATTTTCTTTGTGTTTAAATTGTAGTATGTAGCATTTTAATTGTTATATATATATATTTTTTTTCATTAGATAGCTTATGGTTATTGTTAGCTAATATAATTTAGCTAATTAGTTTAGTTAACTTGTTTAAACTCTAATAAATTGTACAACTACCAGGTGATCATTGCAACCATGCAGTACTATTCCCGTGCAACCAAACCGAGGCAAGTACACTGACTTGACTTGTACCTTATTTTCTGTCTTACCTTCATGTGCCATGTTCTCATATCGGACACGAGATACACACGATTGTCTTGTACTATTGTTCATTGCTTGTGCGTCATTGTTTATTGCGGGAATTGGGGGAAATATTAGCTTTTGTGTGACCACACCCAACATAGGTATTGAAGATAGCCTAATCGTACACTTCACGTACGATGAAGCCGTACCTTGTAGAATTGATTGCCTCATTGATTGATTGATTGATTGCTCCTAAGCCGGTCACACATTAGTTTTAATATTTCAAAATTGTCACAATTGCATATTGATTGTCGTGATTGATTGCCTTGTACATTGATAGCCGTGTTCATTGTCTAGCATCTTGATTATCATCCATTGCCTGCAGTTTTACATTTTATTTCTGGTACCGCAGTTTCAGTTTCATTTCATGTTCTAGTTTTCTGGTATTCTGGTTTCACATTGTACTCTAGATCACAGATTACATTGTATATTATCTAGTCAGGGTTGTACTTTGCTCTTTTCCTGATAGGATCGTTGCAGGTGAGTGGGAGATTACATGGAGCTGGTGATTGCTTGGATATTGCAGCTTTTTATTATTTCATTTATTTTTCTGGAGATTGTATCTTAGAGATTCATTATTGTATATTATTTCATTAGGACCGAATTTGTCTCCGGCTGAGTTTGTATTTAAAACACTTGATGGATATTGGTGATTTCTGGGAACGTTATAAATGCTGTGTTGGTTTACATTACATTGTGACTTTGAGTTTTCCTTAGTATTGTACAGCTTATTTCGTCGTGTCCAACGACGAAGGCTGGGCGTGTCCGACTCGTATCCGATTATTCGGGAGCGGGGCGTGACACTTGTGTAAGTCTTCCTAGTTTCTTGTGCATTGTATAGACAGGATTCCTACGAAGGCTAACTACCTTCTCAGAGAATCACGTGTCATGACATGTCATGACTAGATCCACTATATTAGTCAGGGATGAGGGTGTTAGCGTAGATATGTGATCAATACCCCACAGTATTATATTATATCATCATTGTATAGTGTTAATCATACACTCACGTATGATTAGCCAGGCCAAATATTGTATCAAGTTCTAAGCCGATCACATGTTGAAACTAATACTAAACTCACATAGATATAGTTCCAGATTTTTGTACATGATATATACTGTTTTCTTGTTCTTACATTCAGTTACAGTCTTGACATGCCTTACCATGATTCATGTACATATTATTTTACCTCGTATATTCTCTCTATTTACTGCTACATTTTCAATATCGTCTAACTAGAACTATTATTTGAGATTTGTGCTCGTTCCATCCTGACTGGATATATTGACAAAATTTTACAGATTATGGCGAGGAGGATTGTCCTACCTACTACGGTCCTCATGACGTAGTCGGCCTAGACTTGGAGACCCTAGTTCAGCAAGGGTTAACTCCAGCCGATGGGGCTTTAGAGTAGCTTAGCTAGTTTAGTTTGGTACTAGACTTTGTCTCTAGATTACATTTTGGCTTGTTATTATTTTAGTATTGTATTGAGATTGTTGACTCTGTGACTGGACTTGTATTATTCTGTGTTGGATTTACAGGATGATATTTCATATCTTGTTGTCTTTATCTTTCGGTATCATCTATATTTCTTAGAGTTTGTGATTGAGTATATTATATTGTCATTGCTTGTCCTCCATTCGGAGTTGACCGTTCTCGACAGGTTTTGATATTATAATTGTTGTTAGATAGTAGACCTAGACAGCGTTCTACGCCGTTCCTGCGGCGTAGGCTGGGACGCTGTCACGTACTCATGCCCTTACTCCGGGTGCGGGTCGTGACATTAAGAGAGTTAAGTGAGGGGAATAAAAAATCATGCTTGGTTTCAGGGTGAAGGTTTAGGAGGGAGTTATAGAGGGTTAATTGAGGCTTTATTTAACCTCTTTTGTCTATTTTTAACCTCTCAAATTGGATGGTTAACGAGGGGGAATGAAGAATTTTGTTTAAAAAGTCATAATTAAGTATCCTTATTTGTCCTATAAAATACTATAATTTTTCCTCCTTATTTTTGCTTTCAACATGCTACTCCGTAGTTTCCTCAATTGTGAAGATATTTTGACAAGTTCTAATTAAATTCTCAACCAAATTTAATTTTATGACATATGTAATAAGGGTATTTTGGTAACTATAATATTTCTTTATTAATCCTTCTCTCACTCAAAATCTCCAATCCATGCAAAAGTTATTAAACGTACGCCCCACTTAACTCTTTCTTCAATCCAAACAAGATTATATGTATTGACTCCTCCCCGCCCCCCCCTCCCCCCCCGACCCTACTTATCCCCCCCCCTCAATCCAAGCAAACCCTCAGTGTAATATCTTTTTATTTATGTGTCTCTAGGATAATATGTAGCTCAATATGTAGGAGGTAACTGAAAGTTCACCAAAAAAAAAACCCACATCCCTAACCATAAATCCATTTTCACACTATTGTATTAGGATTTTACATCAGTATATATACTGACAATATACTGTTCAGATACAAAATTCCTCCATATAGCCCAAATGGTTAACCGTATCAGGAATTTACAAAGAGATGGTATACTGTCTGTGTGAAAACTATTTGTTCCAACAGATCTCTGTCCCTGAATTTATATATATAATTTACTGACAGTACACTGTCAGTATCTGTATGTATCCTGCTCTATAACCAATGCTGCAACGACTAGTTTTCTAGCCGTTGTAGAGCCGTTACTGGCAGATAAATGTTTGGACAGTAAAAACTCTATTTTTGAGAGCTTGTATACATATGATGTATAAATTCATTTTTCCTCATTTGTTTTCCACTTCTTGGAGACTTAACTTTCTTTCTTCTAGATACAAAATTTCTCCACATAAAAGAGAGATATTTGCCAATTTTATTTGAGAAAGAGTTTTTATTGAGTTGTAAAGTGAATCTTCATATTATTTGTGAGAAAATCAAAATCCTTCTTGTAAGAGGTTGAACTTCGCAAGCCTTCATATTAAAGCTTGAGTAGAAGTCGGTGAGCCTTCGGATATGAAACGAATCAAGAATATTGATTTTACTAATGGATAACATAAAAAATTATACTACTATGAATATATATAGAAATAGAACGGATCTATATCCATATAAGAGAGGAATCTGAATCCAAATAAGAGAATGAATATAATCTAAATCTAATATAGCTAACTCTCGGACTTAGCCATTCCTTTGAACTACTCGGTTGATTTGGCCTATCGTGCCCATGCCACGATCCGTAATCCAGCATAAAGGCATAGCCTGCACACCAGATCAACTAATATCATCAATTGCTTAAACGGGACGTATACTTTGCATCGATTCGATTCATAGATTCCAACCGACTCAAAGCTTACCTTTGGCCAACGTAACACTTGCATAGATTCGCATCGATACCTCATCGGGTCAACGCAACTCTTCGAGTCAACGACTCATCGTAATGCACCGTACGGAGCAGGGCATTATAATATAAATAACTGAAAATAAGAATAAGTAAATCACAGAGTAAGGTAGCAAGGTATCTTGCTTGGCGATGCGAGAATGGCAATCCAACGATCAAGTACGTCAGCAATAAAATCTCAAAATTCACGAACGGCTCCGAATGCTGAAACAAACATCAAGAACGTTCCCGGTGTAAAAGATACATCTAGGAAATGTCTGTCCAAAAGTCCAATTCTGAAACCGGGAAAAATCGTAATTTCGGATCAAAACGATGTCTGCCGTTGGACTCATTTTTTACCGAAATGCGTCCTAATGTCTATGGTCTCTAAAGTCGTCAAACTACATTTCTACGGATCCGATTTGAGGATATGAACCCAACCGTATGTCCAAATTTGAATAATGGCTGGACGTATATAATTTCGCTCGTTGGATCGGGTCGCGGACTCGCCAAATAGGCATTCCGGTCGACCTTCTCAGAATTGGACCAAATTTGGAACACATGACAATTTTGATATGGTCCTGCTGGCACAAGTTTTGTCTCGATACGACGAACGTACACGAAGTTATGGCTAAGTTTGCAAAAGGTCGATACGGGGGTATCTCGACGGATACGCATTGATTTCGTCGCGCACACGCAACGAAATCAAGATCCGTCAGTTCCCACACGTTAGCAACATCCATACTCACCTTTTGCTGCATATGGTTCATGACCACATCGCCCGGTTTTTCGGGGCGCACGTCGTATCAGAAGAAAACTCTAAAATTTTGTAGTTTACATTTTCAACCAAATTTAATTTTGTGACATATGTAATAAGGATATTTTGGTAACTATAATATTTTTATTAATCTTTCTCTCACTCAGAACTTCTAATACAAGGAAAGTTATTAAACACACCCCACTTAACTCTCCCTTCAATCCAAATAAGGTTATATGTATTGACTCTACTCCTCCTCATTTAACCTCACTTAACTCTATTTTTTCCCTCAATCCAAGCAGACCCTCTGTGTAATATCTTTTTATTAATTATGTGTCTCTAGGATAATATGTAGCTCAAGGAGGATAAATGGAAGTTCACAAAAAAAAAACCACATCCCTAACCATAAATCCATTTTCACACTATTGTATCAGGATTTTACAAGAGACATTGTCAGTATACTGACAATATACTGCTCAGATACAAATTCCTCCATATAGCCCAAATGGTTAACCGTATCAGGAATTTACAAAGAGATGGTATACTGTCTGTGTGAAAACTATTTGTTCCAGCAGATCTCTGTCCCTGAATTTTCATATATATAATTTACTGACAGTATACTGACAGTATACTGTCAGTATACAGCTGTCTGTATGTATCTTGCTCTATAACCAATGCTGCAACGACTAGTTTTCTAGCCGTTTTAGAGCCGTTACTAGCAGATAAATGTTTGGACAGTAAAAACTCTATTTTTGAGAGCTTGTATACATATGATTAAATTCATTTTTCCTCATTTGTTTTCCACTTCTTGGAGACTTAACTTTCTTTCTTCTAGATACAAAACTTCTCTACATAAAAGAGATATATTTGCCAATTTTATTTGAGAAAGAGTTTCTATTGAGTTGTAAAGTGAATCTTCATATTATTTGTGAGAAAATCAAAATCCTTCTTGTAAGAGGTTGAACTTCGCAAGCCTTCATATTAAATCTTGAGTAGAAGTCGGTGAGCCTTCGGATATGAAACAAATCAAGAATATTGATTTTATTAATGGATAACATAAAAAATCATACTACTATGAATATATAGAGAAAGAGAACGGATCTATATCCATATAAGAAAGGAATCTGAATCCAAATAAGAGAATGAATCTAAATCTAATATAGTCATCCCCCATTCAAACTCATGATGGGTCAAAAAACATGAGTTTGTCCAATAAAAACTGAAATCTCGATGTAGGGTGTGACTTTGTAAAGAAATATGTCATCTGATCAACAAAGATCACATGTGATAGAGAAACGGTGTATGCCAAAAATGCTCACGGACGAAATGACAATCATCTCAATGTGTTTTGTTCGTTCACGAAAACCTGGATTGTTTGCTATATGTATAGCACTTTTGTTATCACAATGAAGTGGTGCATGTCATATAAAAGTAATGTCCATATCAAAGATCAGTCTACATTTCTTGGGCTGACATTTCAGAATACTCATTTGAGCCCCTAAATGAATACTATACATTTGGTTATTATTCGAGCCCCAAAAATAAAAATATATCAAAATTACTGCAACAAGTCAACCTACATAAACATCTTTTTCTGATATTTATTATTCGAGAAGCCTGGTTGATACCGCCTCTTTTTTATGTGGAAGACTATCAAAAAAAAAATGCCCACTTCTATACAGTATTAGTATGACATTCAAACAAATTGGTTCTGTCATGTCGGACACATATCAGACACATATCGTACATGATATATTTACACATAATTTGTTGTTTGTTTCTTAGTAGTTTTGAAAAGTCACCATTGTTAATTGATTTATCTATTTTATATATTTTTTACACCTTTTGTAATTGGTCATTTTTGACTTTTTTTTACCGAATTGACTGAAAAAGCTAACGCCGGTATCAGTCAAATATCGGTATCGACCGATTTCAGACTGGTACATGTCACACCGTAATAATATCGGCAATATTGAATTGGTATTGGTAGACACAACAAACTATTGTATGGACACAACAAAATAATAGTATCATATAAAAAAAAACATGATTTATTCTGAAATTTTGTTCTGACATAGCTGGTGATAATCATAACGTCAAAATGAAATTCCAATTCCTAAAGAAAGAAAGAAAAGAAACAATTCTAACCCATTTTACACCTGCACTAACCCTAGCTAAATGACCTAACTATATCGAGCTCCAGAACAAGTAGCTTGCACAGCAAGGCTCTTGCGGAAATCTCCGGCGCAGTCGCTTCCGGTGCCGAAGAAGTCATCCCTGGCCTCCAACGAGCAAGACTCCTTCCCTAGACACCTGGTCTTGACAACGGAAACAACGTCCTTGGTGTCGCACCTGCCCTTCTTGAAGGAGCCGCAGGAGCCTTGCGGGTCGCCAAAGCTAGCGAAGTCGACCGCGGCAATCGTTCGGCCGTGCCCCTGACAGGACAGCACCAGGGTCTTCTCCAGAGGAACCTTCCCGCAGACCTTCCCGACGACGACTGTCTGAAAATTGACCCCGGAAGGATCGCCGCCGGCTTCCTCGAACAAGGTCAGCACGTTCCGCTTGCCCTCTTTCAAGAATGATCTCGGGACGTGATACCTTGAAATATATCTACAACAGTTAGCATGCATGTATGTAATCAACTAAGAAACACGAACACTAAAAAAAAAAAATCATATCAAGAGTGTTTTGTCGCCAATGTCGTAAATATCAGACCGGACAAGTTTTATATCAGCCCACAAGTTTTAATTTTTGAATGTGTACTTGGGTTGACCGATAATACCGGTCGGTCCGATCAGATTTTTAAAACACGAATGTGTTTCTTATAGCATCGTGTCATATTCGTGTCCTCGTGTCCGTACAACAATACAATGAATAGAAACTAGCTAACAAATACACTTAGGAAAGAAATATAATTTCTAATACCATCTTTGAGAAGGCTCGCCGCAGCGGCTCAAGCATTTGCCATCCTTGAACTTTCCTCGGTAGTCACAATTGCCGCAGCCGTCCTTCTTGGCAATGAAGCTCGGCCAGTAGCGGCCGATGCTCTGGCCGTTCACGAATGCCTCTCCTTTTCCCATGCCGAGCAAATCGACCACCACCGGTTCCGAACCAAGAGGAGCTTTGAAATTCGTCTAATTAAAAATGGAGACACAAATTAAATTAATTAACAGTCGCATAGACTAAGAATCATAATGCAGTTTGGCGTCTTTTGGTGCGTGGAAAATAAAGAAAATGAAAATCGATTCTCTGTTTCGCATGAAAAATTATATTTTCTATCAATCTTTATTTAATATTTGAAAATGTCAGTAATATATATATAGCTAGAATATGTCTTTGAGTCTTTGAACATGAACAGTTTAATCCTATAATATATACAGAAATAAAAGGATTCTTTTTCCACTATTTTATTTTTGGAAACTATGTTTCTTCAACACAGAAATAAAAGGATTCTTTTTCAGGACCCTGATTCCGAGTACCAGATATGACTTTTATGTATGCAAACCAAAAATCAGGTACATATACAACGTGATCAATGAATATATACCTGATACCAAGTAAAAGGCTCCATTTTGGAAATTTTGTCACCACTCTTCCAGTTTTCACTATGAAGATAAAGTCTTTTAGTAAGACCATCAAGACCAACCTACACAAGAACACTCTTGAAATTTAAAATAAGAAAATAAAAAGAAATAACACAACACGAAATGAAATGAAATAAAAAATTAATCATGATAACAAAAGGTGTTAATGTAGTCTCACCTTGTAAGACCAGGGCATTTTCGATAGATCATACGTTTTGTTTCCGATCAACGTGACAGGACCATCGACGATCCCGGCCGGCCCAAGCTCGTATTGATGACCATAATTCTGTGCACGAAAATATACAACTATGAATATGAATTTGAATACTTAGTCACCCCATGCATTTAGTGAGCAGCTAACTTTCTAGGGAACGGGATATCATTATTAATCATCATCACTCGAACATTTACGAAATAGCCGTTCAAAATCTTGCTAGAAATTGAATAGTTAAGGAACTAACATATACAGTAAAAAAAAAGAAACTATTTTGGGGATGCTTAATAGCGAAGATCTCGATCACGTACCTGGAGTCCAACAGTTGCACTAAGCAGGGATATGAAATTCCTTCCTCCTTGCAGTTGAGCAGTGCGTTCGAATACAAAGGAGAAACTCGGTTCGGCGCTCGAGTATTGAGATCCTAATAATTATTAATTTTTTTTTACAACAACTTCATAAAATTGAAGCAAAATATATATATATATATATATATATATATATATATATATATATATATATATATATATATATATGCTACGTACGTACCGATAAGCTTCCCATTGACAAAAGCATGCAGAACATGGCCAGTCGTGTTAACACGAAGTTTCACCTCCATCTCGTTCTCACCATTCTCGAAGCTAAGTTACGCAAAGGAAACGAATTAAAAAAAAAAACAACTTAGTCCATGTCCTCAAAACTTACTTCAAAAAGGGGGAAAAAAAAAGGGCAGCCATGCGTGCATGCTTGCATGCATACGTACGTAGTCATGTACCACAAGTAGTCACTCGCATCAAGAGTGGTTCTTATCTGGTCCAAAAGTCTCTTCTCGGTCAACTTTCCACCCAAGGCCTTGAGAGGCTCCTCCAAGGCTTCCGACTGCCATGACCACTTCAGCTCTGCTGGCTCGGCTTGGTTTGGCTTCTTCGTCATGATAGTAGTTTGCGTAGTAACCTACATGCAAAAATAAATATACATATATAATTATATATATTCATTAAAAACAACAAAGTGTATATTTTTGTATTAGGTTATTTAGTTCAAAATTACGATATCGACCTCTCGTATAATATTCAAAATTTAAATTTAGTTCTTTATATTGTCCAGCAAATGATTTCGAAGATCCAAAACGGTTAGTCCAAATTAACCGTCACGATGTGACTCAAACGATCTTCTAGACAATATAGAGAGAGAACTAAATGCAAAATTTAAAAATTATACGAAACCCTAAAATTAAATAACACCATTTTTGGATTCTTAAAATTAGTTTGTAAACTTGAAAACTTGCCTTGGCAGTGTTGTAGACTTCCTTCTTGCAGTCAGGAAGGAAACTCATCGACCATGCAGGAATGAAATATTTATTTCCTTCGAATTCGATTGTGGCATCAAATGTTTCGTTCTTGTTAGTCAAGAAGCATGCAGTAGTGAGCCCTTCACCAGAGAACTTTGTGACCTAGAATATAAGTTTTATACATCATTAGCGCACGCACACACACATAAATCTAACACTATGAGTTGAAGTAAACATTTATATTAGTACCGATAGCAAATTTTCCGAGATCAGTCCAATTGTAGTCTCCATAAAGAATAGCATCCTCCATTGAGTAGAGCGCAGTGTGAAGATCCTTCAAATGCCCCCACTTGGGTTGCCTTATAGTTCCTAATAACAACAAATATATGTTATTATTTCTTCAATTAAATTTAAAATTTATTGTAAATGTCTACGTGTATATATAGCAATACATAGACACGTACCATACTCATCAAGTGGAGCATCGTAGTCATAGGATGTTACAATGTATGGACCTCCCGTAGTGCGACCGAAATTGGTTCCTCCGTGATACTGAATGTGTTGATTAATTAACCAACTATGTTATCTGTTCATGCCCCAAAAAAATAAATTCACAACTAAATTAAATGTACTAACCATGTAGTAATTGTGTAACGTTCCATGAGATTGGAAGAAACGAGCAACTGCATAAGCTAGATCCTCTGTAGGTCTATGTTCATCAGGCTTATGCCACTTTTTAAACCTAAAAGATCGGTTGCAAATACCGTCATCAAAATTTAAAAAAAAACAAAAAAATCAAAATAGATAAAAAAAATCCTCACCATCCAGTCCAATTCTCCGTCCACATCTTCGGATTAGAGGCATTGTTGGGCTTGAACTCGTTTCCATAGAAACCATTGTGTGTGTTAATCTAGTTTAAGAAATTAATATGAAGAGATTAATTTAGCTAACTTTGGATAATCAAGAATTAATATATATTTTGAATTGTAAACTTGAAATTTTAGATTAAATTAGTTCAATTATTTACCATCGGATATGGTGCATTATCTTGCATGCACATGATCCAGGGCACGCCAACATTTAGCGAATCGGCCATTCGTGCAGCCCAGTCGATATAACGTTTTCCTGCGTCTCCATACTTATCCTTAAAATTTCCCATGCTCGTTCTCGATCTAGTAAAATGTAATAATATTAATTAGATCAAAATAATTTTTAAAAATAATCAAAATATAAGATGTAGGTGCGGACACATATATATACTTGGGTTATGATGATAGGTCCTCCTTGTGGCGCGAGTAGCCTCTCTTGCTTAACCATATCGACAATCAACGTAGTGAAGTTTTGCATCTCATCCTGTAAAAAAAAAAAAAAATACAATTTATAAGTCATCTTTTTATATTAAAAATAAATAACACAAATTTACAAACCTTAAATGGCTTATTGTCAGTCCTGTATTCCATTCCTGGAATTTCCCACAACCAAACAGGGAGTGCACTGGAAAAAAAAAATTAGAAAGAACATTTTAGCATTATTCTAGTGAAAATAATTAAATTAAATGTAATAAAAAACATAGTTTTCAAAATTGAAGGAGATATTTGTACCCATAATTCCATTCGGCACAAACATATGGGCCAATACGGAGAATGGCGTACATTCCTGCATTTTGTATTTCCTTGATAAATCTCATAAGGTTGAGATTACCGTCAAAATTGTACTGAAAAAAGGGAGAAGAAATTTGCATTATTAAGATTAATATTCAATACACATTAAGTAATATATTAGTCTAGTGTGTTTTTCCAAAAACAAAAATTAATATGATTATATTGGCAACCACCTCTCTCCTGCGAGGCTCATGAGCATTCCAAAAAACGTAAGTCTCAATTGCATTGAGGACCACCTTCTTTCGACTTTTGGATCAAATCAGGCCACATCTGAAAGCCAAAAACATTTCTAATTTATCAATAATTAAACCCAAAAAATCCAATAATTTATATATGTAGAGTACACAATTAGTAGCTAGTGTATTTTATAATTGCTATAAAATGTTACGTGTCCATCCTAAATACATTAAAAGAAAGTGATTTGCTGATGATATTGACTTTTTTAATAAAAAAGTTATTGTATAACAAAAAATACAATTCACTGGACCGACCAGTTCAACCGGTTGATCCGTGAATCGGTAGCTTTTTCAGTCCAGTTCAATTTTTTCAAAAATCGATTGTAAATGAAGATTTTTGTAAAAATCAGGTTGAATCAATTGGTTGATCCTGTTTGACCCCACCAAGTGCCTTATCTGGGTAGATCTCCGGTTCGATTTTTAAAACACTACCACTATTACTAATAACAAAAAAACAAAGAAAAGAATGATCATATAAAATATATACCTCTGGTGTTGAACGTGGATAATGAATGGCACCAGATAGCAAAAGTCTGCGTTTGCCATCAATTTTGATTGCGCGGCTATCATAAGTGACGGTTGCACACTGTGATGACATGAACAAGCACAGCAGAATGGTTGCAAATAGACATTTTCTTTCCGAAGAAAACTTCATTCTCATTTTCTTACACTAACAAATGGTAAGATGATTAGTGAGCTCTTAATTAATTTCACTTGTATGCATGTATTTATAATGGTAATAATAGGAAAAGTAAATCAGTGTTTGTTGTGATTTTGTTACTGGCCTGGGATTTCCGTTCCGTAAAATTGAAGTTGTTATAGTTGAGATAAATATTTATCATAATCCTCATATTAATCTTTAAATATCCAAGAAAATTTCAGACATTATATTTTGACCGTTTAGTTTTGGAATTCAAATTTGGGATAGAGGGATATGATATATTTAATAGTACATTTTCGATTAAGTGATACATACAGAATAATTTCTACCAAGTCACGAATACATACTATAGATTAAATTAAAAACAAAACGAGACTAGAGCATCTCAAATGCAAAAAATTTAGTTTTTTTTATGTGGCCCTCCTCTTAAACAGAGAATATCTTGTTGGTAGATTTCACAATAGATATCTCCAATGTAAATGTCTTGTTTACATGTGACAAAAATTTAATCACATTCAATATTTTTAATGTTTTTAATTAGAATGTCATCTTGCTTCACATTGTCTTGCAAGGGTAACGACCTAGTCAGAAAAAAAAAAGTTAAATAATTTTTTTGCATTGGAGAACATTTTATTTAAAAAATTGTGAGAATACCCAATAGCCTAAACAAGTTCAAGTTGTTGAGATTTAATTTGTTGTTGGGCATCTAAATGATATATAACAGAATTTTGTATGTGAAGATCTCCAAGTGAATTTAGTTTTTTTTTTATTGTTAAACTGAAAGTGGTTAAGCATGGAAAAAATTCTTCACAATTGAAAAACTATTTGAATATATAATTTACTAGTGTCATGGCACACGCAATACGTGTGCAACGCGTCTTACATTTGTTTACACCGTTTAATGTAGAAAACATAGCATAAAACCAATTTTATTTTTAACAATTAGTATTGACTTATAGGATAGTTGAATATGTTAGAAATGTTGATATCATCTTATGTAACAACGAAAATATTCCATGAAAAGTGACACGTATCATCTTATTTTTAAATACAATTTTTGTTTAAACGTTTATTTTTATTATTATATAATTGAAAAAGGGACACGTATCTCCTCTATTATATTATTCCTAAATAACCATGAAAAGAAACATATGAAGAAAACAAAAAAGAAGCACATTTTCTTTCCTCTTGGAGTATCAAGTCAACACATTTTAAAATTTAAAATTCAAGAGATAAGATTCATATAAATATGTTTCTAAATATCTTATTTTGTTTGAACATTTATTTGAATTATTAGATACTTGAATTTTGAAAATACTTAGTTGAATCCTTTTGTTGTTTAGATATATGTTTTCAAATGATTATTAGATAATTGAAAAGGGATACGTATATGAGGGCGGAACCAGAAACTCGAGTTGGGGTGGCCTGGAGTGTGTTACGGTGGGCTGGGAAAAGACTGACTCATATAAAAAAAAATTCAAAAAAATTATACATTAAAAAAAAAAATTTGGGGTGGGCGCCCTCTACCTAGGTACTCCCTTGCGTATATCCTTTGTTCTATTATTCCTTCTAAAGCCACCGCACAAAAAAATAACCATGAAAAGATACATATGAACAAACCCAAAAAAGAAACACATTTTCTTGGCTATATGTTCTTCACTAATTTTCCTTCCTCTTGGAGCATCTGATAAAGACATTTTTAAATTTAAAATTCAAAATATAAGATTCATTTAAATCCCTTTTTTAATTTGGTAATTTTTGTATTTTGAAATATAATTTTTGTTTAAAACTTTATTTGGTTTATTAGATAATTGAGACCATGAAAAGAAACATACCAACAAAACCAAAATATAAGATGCATGTGCAGCGCATTTTTACAAATGTTGATACCAATTTAATTTTTGGTATATAAAAAAAACATATTTTAGTATATTTTTAAATATAAAATTATGTAAAGTTAGTGAACTCTATAGAATAGCTCAAGGTCCGAGCTTCTCACAAACGACGCATACTATGAAGTGGAACATTGAAGAAACGGACATATAAGTTCAATGTTGTCAAAAAAATATGAATTAAATAGCTCTGTAAATAGAAATATAAAAGAAAATACTTGAAAATTTGTACTTCCTTTGTTCTTCTTTCGTTTGAGAGGAAGAGGGGGATTGAGATGTAGTTTGCATCAAAAGATACATAATTCGAAGGTCCCAGTAGGTGATAGTTTGAAATTTTTTTGTTTTTAAGTTAAAAGAGAGATAAGAGTACATTGAAGTTACGGTAATTTTGAAATTAAAAAGATACATAGTAAAACGCAAATAAATGCCTAAATTTAAATATTAGTTCGCAGCTTAAAATCTATGTAAAGTATATAATCCATATAAAGCTCTCGTCACTAAAATGTGTCACTTAAAAAATTGAGTATCCCAGTGGCCAAAGTCTAATTTGGTCATAAACCTAATACCTTATACAAAATAATCCTAATCTAAAAGATGTTAAGTTTGAATCCAAAAATTTATACTACCAAATTTAAACGTCATTTAACGTCAAAATTAAAATAGATGTTGTTATAAATTTTCTTTTCAAAAACTTAATTTTAAATTTAGTCATTAATATTATTTAGATTAAAAAATCTTCTAATTATACGAAGAGTCCTCCAATTAAACTCTTAACGTCATTTAGAATGACGTCCAAAAATTTGAAAGAAAAAAAAGGAGATACCTGCAATATAAGGGAGAAGAAAGCTTATGTTCTTATCAAACTTTCAATTAGCAAATCTAAAATAAAGAAAGAGGAGATAGTGAATCCTAGAAATAGAACTTGGTTACGATATTTTAAGATTTAAATTTATGAGTAAAAATATAGTTATTATCATTAAATAAATTTGATTTAACTATGTTGCTATTTAAATAAATGTGATTTAACTACATTAAATAAATTTGATTTAACTATGTTGCTATTTAAATAAATGTGATTTAACTATGTAGCTATCCTTAAATATTTGATACTATATTATCAATTTGATACCATATTATCTATTTGTCATAGTTGTGCACAATTAATATATTTAAAATGAAAATTGGATCAGAAATATGATAATGGGGTTCATAATATTAATTAAATCCAATTAGTTATTTTTCATATTGAATGTAGAGTCTGATTGTTAGCAAATCTAAAATAAAGAAAGAGAAATAAAGAGGAGATAGTGAATCTTAGAATAGAACTTGGTTACGATATTTTAAGATTTAAATTTGTAAGTAAAAATAAAGTTATTATCATTAAATAAATTTGATTTAACTATGTAGCTATTTAAATAAATGTGATTTAACTATAAAGTTATTCTTAAATATTTGATACTACATTATCAATTTGATACCATATTATCTATTTGTCATAGTTGTGCACAATTAATATATTTAAAATGACAATTGGATCAGGAATATGATAACGGGGTTCATAATATTAATTGAATCTGATTAATTATTTTTCATATTGAATGTAGAGACGGTGGACTCCAAAGAGTGCTAAATTAAGATAATATTATAAGATTAGGCTGAATTAATTATTTGGATATAGAAAAAAAAAATCTTTTATTATATTTTTAAGTAAAAAATTATGTAAAGTCAGTGGATTATCAACAAAATCGAATAAACAACATATAAGTTCCAAAATGTCAGAAAAAATGAAATAAATAGCCCTGTAAACATAAATATGAAAGAAAATACTAATAAATTTGTACCTTTTTTCTTCCTTTTTTCTTGTCGTAGAGAACTCGGTTGGGATTGAGACGTAATTGGCGTCCTCAAACAAAACTTATATAATTCCTTTTCTCTTCCTTACATAGAAGGTCCCGGTAGGTGATAGTTTTAATTTTGTTTGTGTTCGGTTTAAGTTAAAAAAGAGAAGGAAAAAAACGAGTGCATCCTAAAAGATATGAAGAAGTTATGGTAATTTAAAATTTTAAAAAATGTTGCATGCTAAAAGACCTTTTTATCCTAACATATATATTATTTCATATCTTAAAATCTATGTGAAATATATAATCCAAGTACCCCTGGTATTTGGATTATATATATATATATATATATATATATATATATATATATATATACTGAAAATTGCTGAGAAACCCAGTTTTCGGAGTTGGTTTTTATGAAAATCTACCCGCAGGATGGGTTTTATTAATGCCTAGAATTATAAATTTTCACGTTAAATATTCCAAGATTCCCTTTAGATGCTCAGTATTTACAAAATTTCTATTTTGATAATACCATAACTACCCCTTCGCACAAACTCAGATTTGGATTGTCATTCTCGTCTTCTTCTTCTTCACGAGAGATCTGAATTCAATTGCTTTCATCTTCAGCAAAGATCGCAAAGATCATTCGTAGTTCACTGTGCTTTTCTTCAGTCGAACTTCGATCATCGCTCATCATCATCTTTATAGAGAGATTTAAAGTTTTTCGGCGATTAGGTCTAGAGAAGATCTTCTTCTTCTTTTCCATAAGAGTTAGCATCATTTTGAAATAAGAACAAAACACTTTATTCCTGACAAATTTTTTCTAAAAAATAAAAATTAGGTTTCTGTCAATTGTTCTCCATCATTCTCCATGATTTTAACACGGAGAATTGATTCTCCGTGATTTTAATACGGAGAATGACCATTCTCCGTGATTTTAAGAACAAAAAATGGTCATTCTCCGTGTTAAAACTGTCACGACCCGCACCCATTTTTTTTAAAATGGATACGAGACGTGTCCAAGCCAGCCTACGCTCGCAGTGTCGGCGGTAGAACCCTGTCACGGCCATGAAGATCAAAATAACAAATAATGCTCATTCACATAATTAATTTAACTTACAATGATCACAAGTTTTACATTTGTAGAAAAAAATATAAACTTGTACAAATAAATGAATGACTACAACTCAACTATCTAGCTAGTCTCTAGGCTTTTGTCTGCAAGTATTCCCGTCACTTTCCAAGCTAAGTGAATCAACGGCTAACCTGAAAATGTTGGTTTCCAGTCAGGAATGGAACGAACACATTCACTGAATGCAATTTCAAATAAAAAATGACTATAAAATAAAGGTTGGACATCAATCATGAGTTTTGAAAATAAACAGTAAATACGAAAAACCAATAGCAATAAATAGATACAAAATACTTTCCCCAACTGTTAGAAGTACCTTTGATATGTGATCGGTCTCGGGATAATTATGCTGACACTGTCTACACTGTCTAAAGTTACACTGTCTACACTGTCTAAAGTTACACTGTCTACAGTTACATAGTCTACAGTTAATATTGCAATAAAGAAACACTGTTTACAAAATAATAATCACGAACTACACAGTTTAAATGCAATAATAATCGCGGTCTACACTGTCTACTTTGCAATAAATAAATCACTGTCTACACTGTCTACTTTGAAATAATAAATCACTGTCTACACTATCTACACTGTCTAAGGTCAGATCACACATCCTTGGTATTTCTTATTCCCGACTCAATAATTTATAATAGAAAATAATTACATAACCTAATGGCCAATCAATAAAATATAGTGAAAATCAATATCGAAATGTAGACAATAAACTGTACTCGCCTGTGGTCCTGTGCTGGTGAAACCGACAATCCAAATCAATCAGTGTGCCCCAATAGTCAAAACCCGTACAACAGTCCCCGGAAGCTGAAATAAACATTACCAATATTCTTCAGAATAGTCAAATTAGCTAGGTTTGCCTGTCCTTAAGTCCAATTCTGGACACAGGAGCAAAACTGATAATTTTGGGATCAAAACGATGTCCGCCGTTGACTCGCTTTGCACCGAAAAGCGTGCCAGAGTCAACGTCTCTAAAGTCGTCAAACTATATGTCTACGGATCTAGTTTTTCCGATATGAACCCAACCTTATGTCCAAAGTTGGATTTCGGCGGACCGTGCACAAAATCGCCCGTTGAAGTCGGACCGTGGGGGCCCGCGAAACTGACTGATTTTATCAACTGTCTCAGAATCGGACCAAACTTGGCATACAGGACCAGAAAAATGATACGGTCCTGCTGGCGTAAGTTTTGTCTCGATCTGACGAGCGTAGAATTTGCAAAGTGCACGATACGAGGAATTTCGACGGATACGCTATCAAATTCGTCGCGCACACGCAACCAATTCGAATTCCGTCAAAGCCCACACGTCCACGAAGCCGTTACGCACCTTTCGATGCTTTTGGTTCGCGATCACGTCGCCCAAAATGATGGAACGCACGTCGTGTGGATGGATTTTTCATAATTTCTAAACTGTTTTACGTAGATAATTTCTCAACTTAGAAAACTGTTTTCTCTGCATGTAATTAATGAAATTCAAAAATACGAAATAGGTTGCGAAGTCCTATATGTTGTCAATAAATGCCTTCAAATAGATTATAGAAAATCGTGCATGGTTTGGGATAAAACTGGCCGCAAATTAGAGGATTTGGACTGGTACATGTCCTGTTTTTGGACGGGTTTTCACTCAACTTTCAGTCAATTTATTCGGCAATCTAGCGCATGAGAATTAAACTTATTTAAAGGAATTCTAAGGGATATATATGGGCTACGTACCAGCGCAAACGGCTCGGGAAACGGCGAAGCGTGGTGGCGGAGAAGTCAACGTGAAGATGGCTCATCAACCGCTACTGCTGCTCTGATGTCCGCGTGCGCGGCCTTGTCGTCGGCCGAGCGGCCGCCCGCGGTGGCTCCAGGCGGCGCGCGCTGCGCGCGTAGGAGGAGCGCGCAGGGTGGTGGCGGTGGTTTAGGGTTTTCGAGTTTCATCACTCCTCCCTCTATCGATATATATATATGAACATATACAATGAATCCGCTGTGCTCTGTTGGCCGAGCAAGGGGGGACTTAGTCCCTTGGGGCTCGGTTGGGTTGCAGCTTCCTGGGTCGGGCTCGGCCCTGGGTTTAGTTCGGGGGAGAAGGCCTAGGCTTGGGGTGTTTGAGGAGATGGGCCCGGGCTGTGGGTCTTGGGGCTCATGGGTTGGACCACTGCGGGTTTGCCTGGCTCAGCTTATCAGCTGGGCTGGGATTAACTGCCTCCTTTTCCTTTCTCCTCTTTCTTTTTCTATTCTTATTTAACAATCAATACTTATATATATATATATATATATATATATTATATATATATATTATATATATATATATATATATATATATATATATATATATATATATATATATATATATTATATACCCATTTATATTGTATATTTCTATTTACATAATCATACACATATATTTATATCTTAATACACATACTCATATTTAATATTTATTTATATATTCACTCACACATATTATCTATACACCCACCCATATATATTATATATTTATATATACACCTGTATCTTTGATAACGAATAGAAATGATGATAATTAATAATAAATAATTTATATTTAATAATCACAATAATAATATTAATATTATATATCCTCAATAAAAATAATAACGAAATTCAATAAGCCAATAATTAATTATTTATAAAATCTAAAAATCACCATTTAAATAAAATAATAATAAAATATCTCAAAATTTTCGGGAAGGGAAGCTACAATCTACCCACCTTAAAATAATTTATCCTCGAAATTCTACTCATAATTATTCTTAAATATTCAAAAGAAGGTCTATCCTAATTAACTTTAATCTCCTCAAATTAATTAATCAAAATATCTTATAACCCTCTCTAGCCATTTTATAACTACGATCATCGAGGACTTCTACCCACCTTTGGTCACACTACTCCTCAAAACTAAAATCTTAAAATAATCTTCTAACTGGTTGCTAACATTCCTAGCAACAGATATCTACTGCACGTGGTACCTATAATCCCCTCCTACCTATCAGGCAATCCAAAATTTAACAAGCAATCCATTTACACGAGTAGCTAAGAAATATTGGTGAATTCTAGTAAGTATGACCTTCGTCTCTCTGCAATAGAAAGGACATGAAAGATAGGAAAATAATCGAGAGCGATTATGAAGTTTCAAGAGCGGTAGAGTGTATCCAATGATGCAGATAGAAAGAAGGTCTATAAACCATTGACCTATTTGCTAGATTGGGCTACTATAGTCCAGTTACTTGCGAAATCAAAGAACCCTTCGTTTCTTAGAGGGCTTGCAATCGTGCAATACAGAAGTTATATTCTCAAAATTCTGAACGAGTTCCATAATAAAACAGAATTTGAGAAATCAAGGTTGTGATCTTTCCTGTGATTATTTAAACACACAAGCAAGGGATATGAATGCAATTGCAAGATCGCCTCACGACGTCCAAATAGATGGAATAATGGTTACGAAGGACATCACATTCTAAGAGAGTTAGTAGGTACAGGGACCTATTTCAATGGGTTCGGTTTTATAGTCCAAATATGGGGGTTTGTTTGGATGGGTTTCACTGGGTCTTAATGGATTCCCTGATTGGATATCAATCGTTGGTCGAATGAACCTTGGATTTCAATCTATATGGTCTGGACAAGATCCCTATGATAAGACTATTTCTACTAGGTTAGGGTAACCTAGAATAGATTTCACCCAAGTGGTCGAGCTAGTTGCCAGTCTGGTTGGTTAGCTAGGTCCCAAAAGCCCAAAAATAGTGTACTTCCGTGACTTTTGTGTTTAAGTAGCACGAGAAGGCACAATTGAGTGGCACACTGGTGACAGGTGCGTAGTGGCTTCGAGTAGATCACCACCATATATTGGGTCAAAAGGTTCGAGTCGAGTTAGAGTCTCTAATTGTAGTCGGAAAAGTATACGAGTATTATGGTAAGGGTTATAACTAGTCCTTTTGGCCTGAAAGTCGTACCATAAAAATAGAGTACAAGGGGATGTGTTTGAGTGGGACATGATATACCTAGATGAAGGTGGACTCGTCTAGATCTTGCATATGAAATTTGCTGGAGGGTAACAACTGGTCTCGTGCTCCGATTGTTAGTGACACGGCCGGGGACACAAAATGATCTAAATGGAAAGTGGGAGTACAAGAGGCACCAATTATCATCCTAATGGAAATTATTCAAATCAATCGGTAATCCTTGTATATCCCAAAATTTTTGGAAGGCTTACAGTCTACCCACCTTAGAAGTTAGGGCATGATCTTAGGAATAATGAGGTTAGAAGATTTCAATGTCAGGATATCGCACCTCGATTCTCGGTAATAAAGAATAAGGTACGACGTAACGAAATATGGTAGATATAAGTCAAGTCAAAGATCGTTCCTCAATAATTAGAAAAGAGTGTGTACAATGACACATGGTCGAGAAAATAGAATGACATGCTTGTCCACAGTATACAAGAGTTATCGACGGGATAACCATCTCTAAGGCATATCATATGAAAAAAATTCTAACAACTGAGTCGAGAATTTCTACTTGTGTCAACCTGCCAGACTATCGTCACAAGAATTATAGTAATCATGTATTGCTATTGACAACTGGTAGATCATAATATGACAGGGTATTTAAGCTATGGTATTGGCTAAGCTAGTGACTGCGGTGTTCCAACACTAGTTAGGTCTTAATAATAAAATTTACATAACTAGAGTAATATTTGTTGGAAATCAATCACGGAATGAGTGTCACGGTAAATGATTACCCTATTGTCCACTCATCTCATGTCTAACTGTGGGCTTCGGTCGAGGGAGGGTTGGTTCAAGGCTTAAGGGTTGTTAGTTAAGGCAAGCTTCCAGCAAATAATTAGAGACTCACAACATTTGGTTTCTTGAGAATAGATAGTCTCCTAGGTTGGCGTTCTGACTAAGGGTAAAACCCTAATCATTCTCAAATTCAGATGGCTCGACAGTCTCAATAGTAGTTTGAGGGTCGATGGGAGAACGAGTAACTTAATCACATGACTGGCCGATGGTAGCTACACTTGTGCCTACCATTATCATATCCATGGGAATACTCTGTACTCTCTACCATCACGAGCTTTCGTCTTTCCAAATCGATGAACGATAAAAACAATAAAGAATTCAAGGGAGATGTTACTGAATACAATTTCGTGATTCAAGGGCGAACATATAATTCAAGAAGAATTGTCAATGCAGTCACGGATGAGATCCTAGAGACATCTACATCTCAATCCACGTAGGATAATTAAATAAAGAGCGAACCAATTGCATCATGGTTGATCAGACCATAATAATGATTCTGATTAGACAATATGTTAGCGGGCGTCCCCAATAAACATATGTCTTGAATCAAGCTCGATAAAAGCGTAAGCTTGCAAAAACTAGGTTGTAATAGCAGCGTTGGTCAAGATAGTCAAGATACAAGTACGCGAGATTTTTGAAAAAGGCACAATAGTTCGAGTTTAGAGAGAATCAAAACTTACCTGTGTTCTTGCTTATACAGATTTCCTACTATCTTTTATCCACATGGACTTGGTCGACTAATGGGTTATGACCTCTAACTTCTGTATTCTAGGTAAACCTATTAGTGTCAATCAATTTTCTCGTCAATAAGTCACAAGGACTACAGAATGCTAGGTCGAGAGATATGCTACCCAACTTACAAAACTTCCACTAATATCGTCTTTGGATCTTATGGGACATGCATGGCATTGTCCTATCCTATATGGTATCCCCAACTTGTAATCATGTTTGAAGTCCTTTTACCGCGGATTATGCCTCGCCCGTATACTCTGGCTGTGGTAAACCCTTGGTATCGTAACTCAACATGATACAAAATCGAACACCTCTTAACTCTACCCAATATTGGCTCAAGGGTATCAACGATCAAGAGAGGACCACTAGCCATAGTTTTGGCAATATCCCATCACCTATATTTTCTTAAACTAATTTCACCTCTAGGGGTTGTGTCTCGCCAGTGCGCTGCTGGCTGCAGTAAATCCATAGTCTCCAAAATTTAAATAAATGGCGACAGTGTGCTCCTGTCCTGCCAGTATGAGTTAACTAACATTCTCGTAACTATATCTATAAATAAATCCCTGAGCTTCTAGAGATTCAAACAAGTTGACTATGAAATAAGGCATAAATATTTGTCATATCAGTCACAATCTTTAAAATAACAGATTGTACAGGGAGGAATAAATGAAGACAAAGAACTATAAACATTCTGGTATCTCTTTCATGTGTATTCGAACCATGGGAGAAAATTTTTGGACCAGTCTACCTCGAGATTCGCATTTGAATAACCGAATCAGGAATTATAAACTATTCCCTTACGACAAATAGGATTTTAAATGGACAATTCAGACTAAGATATGGTGATATCCAAGGAGGCAAGAGAACGAATTGAATAATCTATCAAGGCTAGATCATTAATTCTATGAAGCCCTGCCTTACTAAGGAAATAATCTATCCAAATTGGTTTACATCGTCGTATCAAGAGATAACAATATACCTATGGGGATCTGATAAACTATCAAAATTAATAACTCCTTATCTACATTGTATGGCCTAGACTACCCATTGGTAAATTTGTATAAGGGACTCCTAGTCCTAGTCATTCTCGTAAATTAAATTAATTTCTAATTCGTGAATGAGCATTTCTAGTCGCAGGCTCGCAATAGTACGACTAACTTAAGTACTATCACGAGTTCGCATGATTTGCAAAGACTGACCTGCATGGGCCACCACAAAAACTTGTCACGACCCGCACCATTTTTTTAAACGGATACGAGCGTGTCCAAGCCAGCCTATGCCGCAGTGTCGGCAGTAGAACGCTGTCACGGCCATGAAGATCAAAATCACAAATAATGCTCATTCACATAATTAATTTAACTTACAATGATCACAAGTTTTACATTTGTAGAAAAAATATAAACTTGTACAAATAAATGAATGACTACAACTCAACTATCTAGCTAGTCTCTAGGCTTTTTTCTGCAAGTATTCCGTCACTCCCCAAGCTAAGTCAATCCACGGCTAACCTGAAAATATTGGTTTCCAGTCAGGAATGGAACGAGCACAATTCACTGAATGCAATTTCAAATAAAGAAAATGACTATAAAATAGGTTAGACATCAATCATGAGTTTTGAAAATAAACAGTAAATACGAAAAACCAATAGCAATAAATAGACACAAAATATTTTCCCAACTGTTAGAAGTACCTTTGATATGTGATCGATCTCGGACAATTATGCGACACTGTCTACACTGTCTAAAGTTATACTGTCTACACTGTCTAAAGTTACACTGTCTACAGTTACACGGTCTACAGTTAATATTGCAATAAAGAAACACTGTCTACAAAATAATAATCACGAACTACACAGTTTAAATACAATAATAATCACGGTCTACACTGTCTACTTTGCAATAAATAAATCACTGTGTACACTATCTATTTGCAATAATAAATCACTGTCTCACTGTCTACACTGTCTAAGGTCAGATCACACATCCTTGGTACTTCTCATTCCCGACTCAACAATTTATAACAGAAAATAATCACATAACCAATGGCCAATCAATAAAATATAGTAAAATCAATATCGAAATGTAGACAATAAACTATACTCGCCTGTGGTCCTGTATTGGTAAACCGACAATCCAAACCAATCAGTGTGCCCCAATAGTCAAAACCCGTACAACAGTCCCTAGAAGCTGAAATAAACATTACCAATGTTCTAGAATAGTCAAATTAGCTAGGTTTGCCTGTCCTTAAGTCCAATTATGGACACAGGGGCAAAACGGTAATTTTGGGTCAAAACGATATCCGTCGTTGGACCCGCTTTGCACCAAAAAGCGTGCCAGAGTAAACGGTCTCTAAAGTCGTCAAACTACATGTCTACGGATCAGTTTTCGATACGAACCCAACCGTATGTCCAAAGTTGGATTTCGGCAGACCGTGCACAAAATCGCCCGTTCGGACCGTGGGGCCCGCGAAACGACGATTTTATCAACTGTCTCAGAATCGGACCAAACTTGGCATACAGGACCAGAAAAAGATACGGTCCTGCTGGCACAAGTTTCATCTCGATCTGATGAGCGTGCACAAAGTAATTGAAGAATTTACAAAGTGCACGATACGATAAATTTCGACGGATACGTATCAAATTCGTCGCGCACACGTGACCAATTCGAATTACATCAAAGCCCACACGTCCATGAAGCCGTTACGCACCTTTCGATGCTTTCGGTTCGAGACCACGTCGTCGGGAATGGCAGGACGCACGTTGTGTGGATGGATTTTTCATAATTTCTAAACTGTTTTACGTAGATAATTTCTCAACTTGGAAAACTGTTTTCTCTGCATGTAATTAATGAAATTCAAAAATACAAATAGGTTGCGAAGTGCTATATGTTGTCAATAAATGCCTTCAAATAGATTTTAGAAATCGTGCGTGGTTTGGGATAAAACTGGCTGTAAACTAGAGGATTTGGACTGGTATATGTCCTCTTTTTGGACGTTTTCACTCGACTTTGAGTCAATTTATTCAGTAATCCAGCGCATGAGAATTAAACTTATTTGAAGGGATTCTAAGGGGTATATATGGGCTACGTACCAGCGCAAACGGCTCGAGAAACGGCAAAGCGTGGTGGCGGGGAAGTCAACGTGAAGACGGCTCCATCAACCGCTACTGCTGCTCTGATGTCCGCACGCGCGGCCTTGTCGTCCGCCGACGGCCGCCGCGCGGTGGCTCAGGTGGCGCACGCACGCGCGTAGAAGGGGCGCGCAGGGTGGTGGCGGTGGTTTAGGGTTTTCGAGTTATATCCTCCCTCTATCGATATATATATGAAACATATACAATGAATCCGCTGTGCTCTGTTGGCCGAGCAGGAGGACTTAGCCCTGGGGGCTCGGTTGGGTTGCAGCTTCCTGGGTCGGGCTCGGCCCTGGGTTTAGTTCGGGGAGAAGGCCCAGGCTTGGGTGTTTGAGGATGGCCCGGGCTGTGGGTCTTGGGGCTCATGGGTTGGACCACTGCGGGTTTACCTGGGCTCAGCTTATCAGCTGTGCTGGATTAAC
>JANAVB010021743.1:0-25000 GCA_029216955.1 Iris pallida | reverse complement strand
ACATGATTGTTTTACTTGCTTCAACAATAATTGGGTAGAGACAAGGAGCTATTCAGGCGAAAGGTTACAATCCCGGTCCTTGTTTGGTTTACGGGTTGTAACCTGGTTTCCCGAATGGTTCCACGTCCCTAGTCGTTTATTGTCCTAACGTGCTCTTTTATTACTTGTACTTTTCTTTCATTTTCTTATTTCTGATATGCTGGCTTTTGTTCTTATTTCGTGGCCTCCTTTGTGGCACTTGCTCTTTTTGGGGTTTGACCCAGCTGGTTTTGTGTGGCCAGATTTCGGAGCAGCTCCCGAGGATCTTCCGAACCTCCAGCCCTGGTGGCGACTAGAAGGAACCCGGGCTACGAGTGGGTTTTCTATTTTGTTTCGCTCACTCTATTATAAATTTATTCTTTTGAGGCGTTTAGCCGACGAGCATCTGTTAGCTCGATGCACCTTTACTTACTGTCTGCCTACGGGCTGTAAACATGATTAACGAATCCTAGGGTTGATCATGTATGACTTATCTCTTGCTAGTCCTTGTATTTTGTACGACTAGCTTCATGATCAGCTGATATGTAATATTTGGGACGCCTTTTATTGTATATTTGGTGGTCATACATCTTGTGATTATATTATTTGCTTGAGATTGAGACAGTAGGCTTGACCTTAAGAGACTGTTGGCTTGTAGTAAACCCTCATATCTAGACAGCCGTGACCGTATAGTTGAGATGTATTCTATTTCAATATACGTAGCTGGCTATGTACGCTCCCGCTCTCCAGTATTATGGTTCTGGGGCGTGACATTGATTGAATGGTTTCAATTCCACCCAACAATGCTATTCGTAACAAATTTAATTTAATTTTTTAACAAATTATTTTATGTGTGTAAATTTTATTTTTTTAACAAATTATTTTACGTGTGTGCAATGCACCTTCAAATATAAAATTTGTTTTACTATTGTCTGCATCTTGTATTCAAATTAGAGGTATTTCTCACAAATAGCCAAAAGAAAGCCAATGCAATTTGTTGTAGCTTTAGTTTTGAATAAGGCCAGTGCCGGACTGCATATTTTGAGACCTGAGACGATCACTCGAATAGTGGTACCTTCAAAGCTTGATGTTCATATAAATATTTTTTTCATCGACGATAATAGAATAGTATTATCAAAAAATTTAAAAAATAAACAAATATAATATCCAAAATAATATGTCATAATGAAATACTAATAAAATTGAAGATATTCCAGACCAAAAAAATTGTAACTTGTTTAAACACACATACGAGGAGAGAGAGAGAGAGAATGGTGGAATGGTATAGGAGATTGAGAGCATCGACTATTAAAATGAAAAAATTAGTTAAGAGGATTTTGACAGTGACTACACCAATTTTTTTTATATATCTGACTAAGTTACTTGTCTCTTGGTATTACGTTTAGATATCCTAGAACCAAAATAAACTTTTTATGATGACTAAAATTATTAGAATGAGTCTGTTGGTCTTTTATTCATAATTGGATTTACATACATTAAATAGTATAAAAATTGGTGCCCTTTAAACTTTTGGGCCTGAAGCAGTCGTCTGGTGCAGCTCGTCTCAAGTCCGACCATGAATTAGGCAAAGTATCACTATGAAATTCCAATACTCTGAAAAGAATTTGAGAGCGACGTGCATATAAATTACTCTAACACATCCTACTAGGGGTGAGTATTCGATTTTTTTTGGGATTTCAACTCACGGAAATAGTCCAGAATAAACCAGTGTTCTAAAAATCATTAGGCGGAATCAGTGAGGCGGAGGTCCACCTAGAGCTTAGGTGGCCACCTTTTTTTTGAAAATTTAAAAAAAATTGAAATTTGAACTTTGGAATTTGAAAATTTAGTGCTCTAAAATCCATATCCTAACCTAAAACCCAAACAAATAACCACAATACAACTAAGAATAAAATAACAATAAAGAAAGCCTTGTATGTGAAAGTTATTAGGATTTAGTTTGCTTTTGGGCATCTAAAATGATATTAACATAACCTTCTATGTGAAGATTGTATGACCGTTGAGCACCTTTAGGGGGGTGAATAGAGTACGTGCGTGTTTAGCAGAAATAATCACCACTTAAAAATTTATATAATGGCATATATAAGATAGTAAATAAATATAGTAAAGTAAGAGATCAGAGAATCAAACTCAGTGACACATCGATGTATACTGGTCTCCCTCTGAGAGGACTACTCCAGTCTCGAGTACTCTTACTCGATGTTAATCCACTATTCACAAGCTAAACGAGATCTTGTAGTCTCTTACAACACCGTGCCAGGTGACGCACACAACTGACTCTACAAACTTGATTTCGAAAACTGAAACATTTTCTGAATTACAACCTCTGATACAACTCTTCTGAACCAAAACTACAAATTGAAACAGAACTGTACTAGCTTTGGCTAAAGAGTGGTATAGGCTAAATTTGAAAGCTTTTGCTCGAGATAAACACTTAAAGATAGAGAAGAAGAATAGATGAGTAATTTGAAATGGTGAGAATTCTTCTCTATTTATAGTATTTTTGTTGACCAACTCGGACAGAGTACTGGCAGAGTTCGGATGCATGAATCTCACAAACGAACGTTGTATGCAGATTTGATGGAAACTAAAATTCAAATTATGCAGACCGAACTCGGTCAGAGTTCTATTAGAGTTCTGGTGGGTCAGAACAATAAAGAATGGTCCAAATTGCATTGGTATTGGGATTTTTGAAATTATGGACTTTTTGTATTAGATAGGTAGGCTTATTCGGATATATGGACCGAGAATAACCTAAGCCAGTATAATCTTGATCCATCTCACAATGTATTTCCTAGACTCAATAAATAGAAAATAGAGAAGAAAATATAAAATTCTTTGTCTTTGATTCCATTGTGATATGTTCTTGATGACGATGCAATGTTCTGTACTTTGAAGTAGTAGGTAGCAGTAGGACGTAGATGAACTTCTTCTTTGAAAACTTACAAACGTAGCAGTTTGTATATTTTGCGTATCGACCAAAGTTGACATTGATTACCAAAATTAGGTGTGTGATCATTAACCAATGGGCCAACAATCTCCTCCATTTTGATAATTGACAAACTTTGAGTCTATACCAAAATATAACAAAAATATATAACTTTGATATATAACAAAAATATATACCTGACTTATTGTTCTGAATCAAAAAAATTTGGTATACTCTTTCTCCCCCTTTGTCATTTACTCAAAATGTGGCTCCCCCGCAATATGTGAAGACAACAATAACAAAGATAAATGCAGAGTAATATCTACGAAATAGTGATAAGTTTTAATAAGCCAGTATTTTCTCAAATGATAACATCCGCAGTAGCAGTAAAAATAAGAGAAATAGATGTAAACAACTAATATAGCATAAAATCAACTACAATTGATAAAGAGTTCATAGTGCATAAAACAACTGAAACTGAAATAGAAACTACTACATAGTCCAAACAGAAGAAAGTGTCACTACATAATGATCATCATCATAGAACATCATCACAAAATACTAAGTCCAAAAGACCAAAATCAAACATCAGCATCATCAGCACCGGGAGGATCAACAGAAGGCTGAGGATCAACATAAGCAGTCGTCGGATCGAAGAATCTGAAAGTGGTAAGATCTTCAAATCTCGGTCTATCGAAGGCGGGATGACAGAGGATAGGGGCTGGAGCAGTGTGATGATGGCCAAAGTCCATTGAATGTCGCATGCCATTTCTCAAGACCTGGGCCAAAAAAATGTGACGGTACTCAGCGTCGGTGAAACGAGTCATGTAGGTCTCGTGCCTCTGTCCCTGAAGAGTGAAAATGCATTGAAGCTCTGAAATAACTCATCAAAGTGGCCTGGAGAGGCAGGAGCAGGAGCATCAGCTGGAGCTGCAACTAGATCAGGTGGAGGTAGAGTAGCACCGGATGGAAGTGGACGGTGAGGGTACTTCCTAGATCTAGTCAGCTCAGAAGGTGACCCAAAATAGGACATATGTCTAAGTTGATTCCAAATTCTAGAAAATCACCGTAAGATGCATACGGTATAGGAGGTTGCGGCCTGCCCTCCGACAACTAAAAATGTTTGCAATAATAGTTTTGGGAACAAAGAAAGTGACTCCAAAGTAAATATGATACATGGCTGACATCTCTAAGAAAATGACCTCATCTGTAGATCCCGTCTTAGGTATCAACACAGAATAAACAATGCAATAGAGTTCATAAAAGTTCTGATTCAGGTGCTTTGTGTACAACCGAGACCGAGGGACTGGACCCAGATGACACATAGAATCCTTAAGAGAATCGAAGGTCATGTCTGGAGGGAATTGAACTTTGTTTATCTCACTAGAGCTTCGCTGTTGTCAGACATATGGAAGTATTTGCTTAAGTCAGCCAAGTTAAACTCAAGTTCTTTTCCGCCGACACAAGAATAAATGTTGTCGCCTGCTTCTTAAATTGCAATAAACATACGTACAACATTTTTATAAATATCACTAGAAGTCTCAAGAAAATTTTGGTGTCCCAAAATTTTAAAAGTAGAGGAATATTCAAATAGAACAGTAAAATTTATCAATTTTTTGGGGCAAAATTCTTGATATCAAAATTGGTCAAACCAAGAGTTCAAAATTTTCGAAGTCGGAAATAGATTAGCGTCAAAATCCACTTCGTCGTCGGGACGAGCGGGACTAAATACATTAACGGCCATACTCCGAAGTGGAGGATGAAGTCGCAGAATCTATCTTCTTTCTCTTATGGAGCTTGGGTGCCATTGAAATTAAAATAGAGAGAGAAGAGAGTTTACACCTCAAAATAGATAATCAAAAGAGTGGAAAGAAGTGGAGAACACCTTCGTAGAGCCGCTAGATCTGAAAAAGTAGAGTTTGGAAGCCTTGGAAGGGGGTTTCCAAGAGCTAAGGTTAGGGTTTATGGGTTTTTTGGGCGACTGTGTGAGGAAGGAGGAATAGAAGGGGTAGGGTCAGCTGGAAACCTGCTGTTTAAATGAAAAAGATCCCAGAGTTCGGCCTAAACTCAGTCAAAACTCAGACTGTTCGGTCACTCTATTTTCAGTTCATTTATGAGTTATGAATTATAGAAATAGCTTAATAACTTTTAACTCTTCGATTTAATTAATGTTCATTACTTTGGGTTAGCTATATGGGCCGAATCCTAGCTAGCGGTAGTTCGAAGACTAATACTGTGTCGCTTCAGCTATTTACACCTGTATGACAGAAGGGACCTTTCAGCTTGTACCAAAATAACTTCAATTAATAAATGTAAGAATGTCAAGTTCTAAGCATTTTGATTAATCATATCACATTATAATTCTGAAAATTCAAGTATGCCTAACTCTCGACGCAGATAATTGAAACGGTCTTCAGCTAGTGATTTTATAAAAATGTCTGCTAATTGATGATCTGTGTCAATAAATTCTAAGCATATATCCCCATGTTGTTGGTGATCACACAAAAAATGATGATATATTTCTATGTGCTTTGTACGTGAGTGACATACTGGGTTCTTAGTCAGGTTAATCGTGCTAGTGTTGTCACAATAAATAAAATCTTAGTGTAGTACAGATTGTAGTCTTCTAGAGCTTGCTTTATCCATAAAATTTGAGCACAACAACATCTTGCGGCGATATACTCAGCTTCAGTTGTTGATAACGCTATAAAGTTTTGCTTCTTGCTAAACCAGAAGACTAAATATTTTCTAGGAAATAACACATATCGATGGTATTTTTACAGTAAAATTTGTATCCAGCAAAATTAGCATCTGAATAACTGATTAGGTCAAAAGATATAGTTTTGGGATACCATAAGCCGACTGTTGAAGTTCCTTTAAGGTATCGAAAGATACGCTTAACTACACATAGGTGTGATTCCTTGGGATTAGCTTGATATCATGCACATATGCAAATGCTAAACTAATATCAGGTCGACTAGCAGTTAAATAAAGTAAGCTACGAATCTTACTTCGATACTTATGCTGGTCTACTGGTTTGCCACTTTCATCAATGTCAAGCCGTGTTGATGTAGCCATTGGTGTGCCAATAGGCTTTACATTATCGAAGTCGTACTTCTTCAGTAAATCTTTCGTATAATTGGCTTGCTTGATGAATGTTCCCTGCGTGCTATTTTCAAAAGTCCAAGGAAGTAGTTGAGCGCTCCCATCATGCTCATTTCAAACTCACTCTACATACACTTAGCAAAATCTTGACAAAATTTTCGTTAGTAGAATCCAAAATAATGTCATGTACATAAATTTGCACAAGTAAATATTAACATCTGAAGATTTGATAAATAAAGTTATATCAACTCTTCCTTTTGAAAAACTATTTTCAAGTAAGAAAGCACTTAGGAGTTCATAGCACTTGGTCGTTCATACTAAGCACGAGGTTCTTGTTTGAGACCATATAGAGCTTTTCTAAGCTTGAAAACGTGATCAGGTTTTTAAAAATCTTCAAAACCAGGGGGCTGTTTCACAAAAACTTCTTCCTTAAAAATTCCATTCAAAAATGCACTTTTTATGTCCATTTGAAAAAGTTTAAAATTATGAAAACATGCAAATGCACAAAACATGAGAATGGATTCTAGTCTAGTAATATGGGCATATTCTCATCATAATCAATCCCTTCTTTTTTTTATAATCTTGTGCTACTAGACGTGCTTTGTTGTGTAAACTTGTCCATCCTCACTAAGTTTATTTCGGAACACCCATTTGGTACCAATTATTGATTGATCAATAGGTTTAGAAAAAAGTTCCCAAACTTGGTTTCTCTCAAATTGATTCAGTTACTCTTGTATGGCATCAATCCAAAATTCATCATTAAAAGCATCTACTACTATCTTAGGTTCTACTTGAGAAATAAATGCTACATTTGCTACTATATCTCTAGTAGAAGAACGTGTACTTACCCTATGGATACATCATCTATTACGAGTGTTTCTGAATGATTTGGTATGAACTTCATCTTTTTAGGTAGACTCTCCAATAGCCCTCGTTGGTAGCAGTACCTTCAGTTACCTTGGTTTTGTTTTGTACATTCTCATCGTTACTGTCGCTAGATCTATGACTATTGAGCTCATCAAAAGTAACGTTAATTGATTCTTCAACAATCATAGATCTTTTATTGAAAATCCTATATTCCTTACTCTTGACAACATACCCGAGAAATATCCTTTCGGCTGCCTTAGAGTCGAACTTATCCAAGTTGTCCTTGGTGTTCAGCGTAAAATAATGACAACCAAAAAATTTAAAATAAGAAATATTTGAAATTCTTCTAAACCATAATTCATATGAGGTTTTCTTTGAGATAGGTCAAATTAACACCCTATCCAAAATATGACAGACTGTACTAACAGCTTCTGTCCAAAAATATTTTGGAACATTATGATGATTTAGCATGACTCTAGCCATTTCGCTTAGAGTACAATTCTTTTGCTCCACAATACTATTCTGTTGAGGAGTTCTAGGACAGAAAAACTCGTGGTAGTATCCATTATCATCACAAATTTGTTTGAAATCGGCATTTACAAATTCGCCACCATGATCATTTCAGATTCAAGTAATCATGAAGGCTTTTTCGTTTTGTACCTTTTTGCAAATATTTAAAATTAAAAAATGGCATCACTTTTGTTTGATAAAAATAAAATCCATATATAGTGAGAGAAATCGTCAACAATAACAAAAGCGTAGAGTTTACTGCCAAACTAGTGACTCTACTAGGACCGAATAAATTTATATGAATTAACTGCAAGGGTTTAGAGGTACTTACAACGTTGATGGATTTAAAAGATGACCTAGTTGCTTTATTCTTTTCACAGTCAACACATACCATATCTTTCTTGAATGTAATTTTCGGGAGTCCTTTTACCAGCTTTTTGGTGCATAGTCGTAAGATAATGTCCATATTTACATGTCCTAGCCTCATGTGCTGTGAAACCCAGTTTTCGTTGGATAAATTATTTAGAATTTTTCGTATTATTAAATTAGATGTTTTTTCAAATTATTATTATTATTAATATTATTATTTATTTTTGGTTGGAAGGAATTTCGAAAATTATAATCAACATGGACTTTTGGATTTTTGGACCCAGACCCGAGTTCGAGCCTGAGCCCAAACCCTAACCCCATTCTTTCCTATTTTTTTTGACTTGGTTAATAAAGAAATAATAAAAAAAAAAAAAATATTCGCGGTTGGGAACTGGTCCCTTCCCCTGGAGAATTGGTAAACTCATTTCTCGTAGATTCTTCTCCTCCACACAATTTAACCCCTCTCTCCTTTATTTCCCCCATCTTCCCACGTTCTCCTCAACAGAACCAACTCCCACAACTCTCAACAAACTCTATTATCTCTCTCTCTCTCGGTTTTCATTCTGTGGAAAACCCATCTTCTCAACCCATCTCTCTCTCTCTCTCTCTCTGTCGAGGTTTCCCCGAGCCCTTCTCCGGCAAACTCCCGAGCCCCTCCGGCGAGCTTCTCCGCGGCCATCCCGCCGCTAGCCGCCCCCTCTCCCGCGGCCATCCGCCGCCCCGAGCTCGCCCCGCCTCCGCGGTCCCCGAGCCCCCTTTCTCCGGCCGGATCCGCCACCGCGCCGCTCCTCCGCGGTACCCGCGACCTCCGCCGCCGTTCCCGAGCCGGCCCCCGCGGCCAGCAGCCCCGCGCCCTAGCCGGCGCCGCCCCGCGCCTCCGGCGTGCCCGAACCCGACCGCCACCCTCCGTGGCCGACCCCCTCTCCGTCCAGCCCCACCGGCAGGACCCCCGCGCCCCCGCCGGCAGAACCCCCTGAGCCCGCAGCTCTCCGCTGTGCTGTCCGCGCCCCGGCGGAGTTTTCCCGCTGATTTCCCGCGGTTCTTTGCTGCCCCGCCGGCGTTCCCGCTGTCCGTGGACTTTCCCGCTGTTCGGGATCTTCTACCTGCTGCTGACTTAGTTCGGATCTCTTTCCCGAGATTTTTCCCGCGGCTCCCCGCCAACGGAAACTGTAATTTCTGTTAATCAGAGTAGTTCGTCCCTCCCGTGAGTCGATGATGATAGATCGGTCCCCCGGTTCCCTCTCGGGAATCCGGATAGCTGCGTTATAATTTTTGTTTAGCCGCGTTAGTTTTTTCTGTCTGTGATTACCTGCTGGGTTGGTGTGAATTGGTTGATATTGGATTCCCGGACTTTTCGGGAATTATTTGGTGGAGTTGGAATTATTTCTGTGGTGTTGGAATTATTTTGGTAGATTTTGTGGACTATTTTGGGTTGGAAATTATTTGCAGGAATTTGTTGGCGCACTTCCCAGTTTTGGGTTTGTCCCGGAATAGGGGAAGTGCTGCCCAAATTTTTACAAAATTATTTTATTAATTTCAAAACTGGCTTTTCGAAAATGAATTTCTAAAACCGATTTTTGGGCGACGACCGTACCGGTCTGTGGGCCCCGGCGAAATGCAAACGCACCGGTCCGACCGGACGTTGAGGCATAAACCGAAATTTGAGGAATTGACCGAGTCTGACTCCTAGCTTCTTTTATTATATTTAATATTAGGCTATTTATATTAGATATTTATTTTTCCTGCACTTTAAATTTTTAATTTCAGTCAATTTCTCTTATTAATGTAAAGGAAAATTGTATCGGGCATAAGCCCACCCTAGGACCAGTAGCTGTGCCAATGTATTTGTGTAGCGTAGTTATTTTCTTTTATTTTTCTGGTGGATGTGATTTGGGTGGACTTTGGATTAGTTGCTTAATCGTAGATTAGATCGCGGTTTACGGTTTAATTACGAGTTTGTTAAAATGAATTAAATATTATTAATTCACGATTTACCACTAAAGAAATTGTATTTTTATAAATATATTACAAAACACAAAGTTTTCCAAATGGTATTTGATTCTCGTGATTTTCCAAATAATTCATTAACCGGCTTAATCAACGCACGTAGTTGCGACGTAATCGTTAGCTGTAGTTTAAATACAACTTAAAACCTGACTAGGACATGTCTATTAGAGATTGCAACTAGCACATTTAGTCTGGTTATTCAGGATTCTAAATCGAGTTCTCAACTGTAGGAACTCGAAGTCGTATCTGACGTCTCCCTTGGTACCGATCTGTCTTTCCAGTCAACTTTAATACAAGGCAAGTATAGTTTGTGTTAGTTTACAGTTATTTATTTAATCGTTTTACTGCATGTCTAAACCACGTCTCAACACGAAACTCTCACCGAGAGTACTGTACTGTATCTACTGTAACTATTGGGGACTGGGGAATAGCGGGGGATTGGGGAATAGCGTAATGATTATGACCATACTGTAACAAAACCCCTTATCCATTACTGTAACAACCCAAGCCGGTCATATGTCATTACCTATTCAAATCACTGTTTTCTACTGTAACAAACCTGTTTTAAAAACTGTTTAGAACTGCATGATTCTATTTCTTATTTAACTGTTTAATTAGCATGAATTGTACTTTGCTCCCTCCTGACTGGAGACAACATTTTAGGTAACACTGAGGATGACGAGCTATTCTTTAATAGCTACTATGATCCGGTACTCTACCCTGTGACCGTACCGGAGCCGTCTTCGGAGGACGCTGATCCTGAGGCGACAGAACCAGATATCTAGATAGATTTCCTTTCCAGCATTTTTGTTTTGGAGTTTGTATTTATTTCTGCATTTTCATTCCCAGATGTATTCTGAATACTTTATTTAACAAAATTTTAATTTCGAATAATAGTTGTGACAAATGTATCTGTGTTGTTGTGTGGTTGCCTGCGACTGAACAGCTTACTGCCTGCCGCCGTCTCATCAACGGCGCAGGTTGGGCATGGTCCGGTTCGACCCATTAACTTGGGATCGGGTCGTGACATGTTTTCAGTGGTGGCCCATGCAGGTCTACAACAAACAACAACTTAGGAAAACATACCTAGATACAATTAGAACACTAGAACATTGATTTGTCACGACATAGGTCCGACTCATATATAAATAAATATTTTTGCTTGATTATAGACCGGTAGGCTACCTTGCTTATGAATGCGTCCTAAACCTTCCAGAGAATGACCATTGACCAGACCAAATCCTGTTGGCGATGAGGTGTTATCTCCGGATCATACCCCATCCCCTCAACCAAGCCCAGGGTCCTTTCCCTCGCGGCTGTTTGACCGTCCCCTTAGTGCACCCAGTGAAGTTTTTCCTACACTGGCGACTCCTACCTCACCTCCAATTGAGTTGTATTTCCCTGGTGGATTACTCATTTTGTTGCTCCACCGGTACCAGCAATCATCTTCCCAAATGGTTGTTTTATTTCGAGAAATCCTGGAGTTCCAGAAAGCACAAGATGAAGCCCAGCAGGAACAGAAGAATATCACGAGAAAAGACATGAAGAACGTCATGATGTAGCCTTAGTTATCCCCAACCAGTTAGAGCAAAACTTTTGTCCTAGGAAGGATACCCCTGAATCTAGAAGATATTGGTCCCATCGAGTACTCTACTTGCAGTAAGAAGCTATGGGCTTGTAACTAATGCAAGAGGCCTGGTCATCAGGCCGTTAGTTGCCGCAAGAGATTGGGACAATGTTTGGCATGTGGATCTGCTGAACATCGGGTAAAGGACTGCCCCATATCTTTCTATCAAACCAGAGCTCATATCCCAGCAACACCTGTTAGGCCACAACCTAGGGACCCTCTTCCTATCCAGCAGACCCTGCCCTTACAATGAGGCGTGATGCATACTCGAGGTTCATAGAAAAGGAAGCAGTTGGAGACTGCTCATACAAGAGCCAGAACCATGAGGAATAGTACCTAGAACCGCTGTATAGCATCATCTTTTTGGATGTCCTTAGATCAATCATAAGAGTTTTGCTGTAATTCTCCACAGGGATAGAAGTTTTTAGTTACAACCCTTATGGCAGATGTTTTCCCTGATAGCCTCCCCGGATTATCCCAGATCTAGACATAGGATTCACCCTTGACCTAGTCCCCGACTCTTACCCTAATTATAAAGGATGTTACAGAGTCAACCCGAAGGTGGCCAAGAAGATGAAGGACCAGATCAATGAAGGCACTAGGATTTATTCAGAGTGGAACTTTATCTTAGGGAGTATCTATCTTGTTTGTGCCCCGGAAGGATGGAACAAACGAATGTGCATCAATTACCAGACACTAAAGAACAAGTACTTTCTGCCCGGATCGAGGATCTGTTTGATCTGGTTGTGTGGAGTCAAGGTGTTTCGAAGTTTGATTTAAGATTTGACTACCATCAAATCAAAGTCAGGAAAGAGGACATTTCCAAGACGGCGTTCAAACACCAAGTATGGGTAGTTTTTTTGTGGTCAGGATGTTAGACTGACAAATGCTTCTGCTGTGTTCATGAATCTCATGGACAGAGATTTTTCATGAGTATTTGAATCGGTTTATCTTCTCCATAGATAACATTCTGATATATTTGAAGACTGAAGAAGAGCATGAAGAACACTTGAGGAAGTTTTGGAAACTTTGAGGAAAAAGAAGTTTTATAGTAAGTTATCTGAACGTGGATTTTGACAAGGTGGACTTTTGCCATGTTGTCAAGAGAAGAAATTTCGATGGAAGATAGCTGCTGTTGAAAAGTGGTATACCCCAAGTTCAATTCGGAAGTTTCTTGAACTTGGCTGGCTATTATCAGAAGTTCGTGAAGGATTTCGCCAAGATTGCTGAGCCGATGACGAAGCTCACTTGGAAGAATGAAGAGTTTATCTGAACGAAAAGTTTGCCAGACAGCATTGAGGAGCTGAAGAAGAGACTTACCACTACACCAATCCTTGCGCTAACCCGCAGGAACCGGTGGGTTCTCAATTTACAGTAATGCCTCTGGAAGAGGACTGGGTTGCGTTCTTCAACAACATGGGAAAGTAATTGCTTACGCGTGTAGGCAACTACAGACTCATGAGAGGAATCATCCCACGCTTAATTTGAATTGCTGCAATTAACTTACTTTGAAGCTGGAAGCATAATTTTATGGAAAGTGAGTAAAAATTTATACGGACTACAAGAGTCTGAAATAGGTCTTCACTCAGAAAGGGCTGAATGTTAGACTAAGAAGATGGCTGAAGCAGAGGAAGGATTACGACATCAACCTGCAGCACCTTTCAGGTAAGGCTAATGTGGTCGCTGATGCACTTGGTCGATACTGATGGCGAAGTTCTTAACCAAGGACTAGCACCTGCTAGAAGACATCGAGAAGTTTGGACTGGAGGTTATACTACCTGGAGATAGAAGGACGGAGCTGGATGATGATTCAGTATTGATGAAGTTCGAGGCTGAGGGATAAAAGTCAAGAGGACGTATTTACAAAACAAAGCACTTTGCAGGCTTAGAGATCAAGTGTTGGCAGAAACACCTGAGGGTTTCTTAATTAATCAACATTGGAACTCTGAAGAATGGTGCGAAACTTTGCGTACCGGCTGACAAACGGAGGAACGAGTTGCACCAGTCACAGTATTCCGTAAATTCAGGAGATAATAAGACGTGTCGGAATATACCTCCATTGATTGGTGTTATGGAATAAAGAAGGACAATTCCAGGTATGAGAATTAGATGTGAATTCGTCAAACATGAGGAATTTAGCAAGAGGACAACAAGTTTGTTGGAGCCGCGGGACAATTCAGAATGGAAGTAGGAGCATATAACAATGAACCTTGAGCAAGGATTGCCTTATTCCTAAGGAGAGAAGGGCACCAATTGGATTATAATAAACCGACTGACTAAGTCAGCACACTTTAATTTCCTTCAAGTTGGTTTATTCCACTAAGAGTGGGCAGCATTGTACGGGAAGCATCTACCGGATTCATGGAGTACCGCGGGACAAGCAATCAGATAGGTCAATCCAGACGCTTGAAGACGTTTGAGATGTTGCGTCTCGGAATTGGGGTAGGTCTTGGGAAGACCAAATTGCATTCGGTGAAGTTTTTCCTACCAGAGGAACAATTAGTTTTGACGGACCCGGAAATTAAGGCCAAATACATCAGGCCATTTGAAGTTTAAGACGTGTTGGAAGTAGCGTACCAGTTAGCTCTACCAGCTAATCTTGAGAGTGTGCAACGTCTTCTACGTTACAGCTCATATGCTACATTTCGGATCCGAGTCACAATTTGGATAATTCAGAGCTCAAGTTTGGATTTAACCTTTCAGTGCCAGAGAAACCAGTTGCAAGCCTAGTCAGAGGTAAGAAGAAGATCAGAATTCGAGCCATCACTTATTTTCTTATCTTTTCGTTCTAAACTTGACTGATGCTGACGAAGTTAGCCTAGTTTTGCAAGCTGTCTCTTTATCAAGCTTGATCATGACGATATTTTATTGGGTGCACCCACTAATATATTGTCTAATCAGGACCGGTGCATGATGGTCTGATCAACCTCGTGTACTTTGGTTCGCTTTTGTATTTTTCTGCGTGGATGATATCATAAAACTTGTCCCTAAACCGTCTCATCCACGACTGCCTTGAAAATCCTTATAGTTGGACCTGAGTTACGGGCGCAGTACCCGTACATGTTTGTCATCCCTAACCTTACTTTAATTTCGAGGACGAAATTTTCTAAGGAGGGAAGGTTGTGAAACCCAGTTTTCGTTGGATAAATTATTTAGAATTTTTCGTATTATTAAATTAGATGTTTTTTCAAATTATTATTATTATTAAATATTATTATTTATTTTGGTTGGAAGGAATTTCGAAAATTATAATCAACATGGACTTTTGGATTTTTGGACCCAGACCCGAGTTCGAGCCTGAGCCCAAACCCTAACCCCATTCTTTCCTATTTTTTTTGACTTGGTTAATAAAAGAAATAATAAAAAAAAAAAAATATTCGCGGTTGGGAACTGGTCCCTTCCCCTGGAGAATTGGTAAACTCATTTCTCGTAGATTCCTCTCCTCCACACAATTTAACCCCTCTCTCCTTTATTTCCCCCATCTTCCCACGTTCTCCTCAACAGAACCAACTCCCCACAACTCTCAACAAACTCAATTATCTCTCTCTCTCTCTCGGTTTTCATTCTGTGGAAAACCCATCTTCTCAACCCATCTCTCTCTCTCTCTCTCATCTCTCTCTCTCTGTCGAGGGTTTCCCCGAGCCCTTCTCCGCAAACTCCCGAGCCCCTCCGGCGAGCTTCTCCGCGGCCATCCGCCGCTAGCCGCCCCCTCTCCCGCGGCCATCCGCCGCCTCCGAGCTCGCCCCGCCTCCGCGTTCCCCGAGCCCCCTTTCTCTCCGGCCGGATCCGCCACCGCGCCGCTCCTCCGCGGTACCCGCGACCTCCGCCGCCGTTCCCGAGGCCGGCCCCCGCGCCAGCAGCCCCGTGCCCTAGCCGGCGCCGCCCCGCGCCTCCGACGTGCCCGAACCCGACCGCCACCCTCCGTGGCCGACCGCCTCTCCGTCCAGCCCCACCGGCAGGACCCCCGCGCCACCGCCGGCAGAACCCCCTGAGCCCGCAGCTCTCCGCTGTGCTGTCCGCGCCCCGGCGGAGTTTTCCCGCTGATTTCCCGCGGTTCTTTGCTGCCCCGCCGGCGTTCCCGCTGTCCGTGGACTTTCCCGCTGTTCGGGATCTTCTACCTGCTGCTGACTTAGTTCGGATCTCTTTCCCGAGATTTTTCCCGCGGCTCCCCGCCAACGGAAACTGGTAATTTCTGTTAATCAGAGTAGTTCGTCCCTCCCGTGAGTCGATGATGATAGATCGGTCCCCCGGTTCCCTCTCGGGAATCCGGATAGCTGCGTTATAATTTTCGTTTAGCCGCGTTAGTCTATTTTTCTGTGATTTACCTGCTGGGTTGGTGTGAATTGGTTGATATTGGATTCCCGGACTTTTCGGGAATTATTTGGTGGAGTTGGAATTATTTCTGTGGTGTTGGAATTATTTGGTGGATTTTGTGGACTATTTTGGGTTGGAAATTATTTGCAGGAATTTGTTGGCGCACTTCCCAGTTTTGGGTTTGTCCCGGAATAGGGGAAGTGCTGCCCAAATTTTTACAAAATTATATTTTATTAATTTTAAAACTGGCTTTCGAAAATGAATTTCTAAAACCGATTTTGGGCGACGACCGTACCGGTCTGTGGGCCCCGGCGAAATGCAAACGCACCGGTCCGACCGGACGTTGAGGCATAAACCGAAATTTGAGGAATTGACCGAGTCTGAGACTCCTAGCTTCTTTTTATTATATTTAATATTAGGCTATTTATATTAGATATTTATTTTTCCTGCACTTTAAATTATTTAATTTCAGTCAATTTCTCTTATTAATGTAAAAGGAAAATTGTATCGGGCATAAGCCCACCCTAGGACCAGTAGCTGTGCCAATGTATTTGTGTAGCGTAGTTATTTTCTTTTCTTTTTCTGGTGGATGTGATTTGGGTGGACTTTGGATTAGTTGCTTAATCGTAGATTAGATCGCGGTTTACGGTTTAATTACGAGTTTGTTAAAATGAATTAAATATTATTAATTCACGATTTACCACTAAAAGAAATTGTATTTTATAAATATATATTACAAAACACAAAGTTTTCCAAATGGTATTTGATTCTCGTGATTTTCCAAATAATTCATTAACCGGCTTAATCAACGCACGTAGTTGCGACGTAATCGTTAGCTGTAGTTTAAATACAACTTAAAAACCTGACTAGGACATGTCTATTAGAGATTGCAACTAGCACATTTAGTCTGGTTATTCAGGATTCTAAATCGAGTTCTCAACTGTAGGAACTCGAAGTCGTATCTGACGTCTCCCTCGGTACCGATCTGTCTTTCCAGTCAACTTTAATACAAGGCAAGTATAGTTTGTGTTAGTTTACAGTTATTTATTTAATCGTTTTACTGCATGTCTAAACCACGTCTCAAACACGAAACTCTCACCGAGAGTACTGTACTGTATCTACTGTAACTATTGGGGACTGGGGAATAGCGGAGGATTGGGGAATAGCGTAATGATTATGACCATACTGTAACAAAACCCCTTATCCATTACTGTAACAAACCCAAGCCGGTCATATGTCATTACCTATTCAAATCACTGTTTTCTACTGTAACAAACCTGTTTTAAAAACTGTTTAGAACTGCATGATTCTATTTCTTATTTAACTGTTTAATTAGCATGAATTGTACTTTGCTCCCTCCTGACTGGCGACAACATTTTAGGTAACACTGAGGATGACGAGCTATTCTTTAATAGCTACTATGATCCGGTACTCTACCCTGTGACCGTACCGGAGCCGTCTCCGGAGGACGCTGATCCTGAGGCGACAGAACCAGATATCTAGATAGATTTCCTTTCCAGCATTTTGTTTTGGAGTTTGTATTTATTTCTGCATTTTCATTCCCAGATGTATTCTGAATACTTTATTTAACAAAATTTTAATTTCGAATAATAGTTGTGACAAATGTATCTGTGTTGTTGTGTGGTTGCCTGCGACTGAACAGCTTACTGCCGCCGTCTCATCAACGGCGCAGGTTGGGCATGGTCCGGTTCGACCCATTAACTTGGGATCGGGTCGTGACATGTGCCGTAGCCAACTTTCATCTTGATTGGCTACTAGGCACTTTTCTGTATTGTTAGTACTTTTTAAAAAGAAAACATAAATGTTGTCTTCCTTAATCCCTTTATATATGGGATTACCAGATGACATATCACATATAGAAAATTTGTCTTTTACGAAATTGATACCATAACCATTATCTGTCAAATGACTTATGCTTAACAGGTTATGTTTCAACTCCATAACTAGACAAACGTTTTTTATTACTGGATAGGAAGACATACCAACAGTGCCATATCACCTCGCAAATTATTACTGAAGAAGACGTATCCTTCTTTCTTTATCGATAGCGTAGCGAATAAGATGCATCACTAGTCATCTGCCGCGAACATTCGCTATCGAGTATCCAATTGCTTCTAGCATTAGAGGGTTGAGGGTCCACCGACAAAATGAGTAGATGAATCCTTTGGTACCCATTTCTTCAAGGATCCTTATGATTAGTCTTAGGAATCCAAGCAAGTATGTTAGTGTCAACAAGCTTTCTAGCTCTATAATATTGTGATATGTGCCCGTGTGTACCACAATATGTGCATGTGAGTTTTGAAAATGTGCTCATTGTTTCTGTGTTGACATTCTTGTGTGTCTTTTTTGGAAATCTGTTATAAGTGAAAGCATGATTGTGAGTGACGTGTTGCTTACATGCTTTCTTTGGTTTAGTCCTCTGAGATGTATGCTTGGCATTAGGACTAATCTTAGGCTGTGTAACTAGAATGACCTGTTTGCCTAACTTGATCTCTAACATTTTAGAGATCGCACAAGGCTCTTTATATTTGGCAGTCATGTCTATGAGTCATTGCTCAGTTACTAAGTGTCTTCTCTTGTCTATGTCATAAAGTTTTTGCACTTTGACATAGTCTCTTTCTCTTCTTAATTGTGAGAATAGCCTCATGACAGGCTACTTTAAGCTTGGCTATCTCTTCCTTGTTACCGATAGTAGACGTCTCTTTAATATCTTCAATGAGATTAGATAGTCTAGCTACTTTGGTTGTGTGTGTCTTAATCTTTTCACGAGATTGCTTGTACTTGTCCAACACGTTTTTGTGTTCTTCAAGTAGTTTGCTAAAGGTAGTTTCAAGCTCATCAAAAGTAAAATCTTCGTATAAAGGGTTATCGGATACCTTGTCAAATGCCATCAGACACATTTACAGTGTTGCTGGGTCTGTCCTCCTCCTCTGACTCATTGGCCTCACTTTCGTGCCAAATGCTTGTATTAACATACTTTCGATCGGTTGTAGCTTTTCAGCTCGATCTTGATCGGTCATATGGACTGCTCTTCTTTGACAGCGGACAATCCTTCTTTATGTGCCATATTTTCTTACATCCGAAGCAAATTGTCTCTTTTTTGTTGCTCTCGTGGATGTCTTTCTTCTTTCGGTTTGATCTCTCAAACTTCAAGAATTTTCTAAATTTTTTTACCAGTAGGGCTTGTTCTTCACCATAAGATGATTCTTCGTCAGAGTTATTGCATGAGACTCTTCGGACTTGTGCTTTGAAGGCAATAGATTTCTCCTTGGGAGTAGCTTCTTCAAACTCTTATAAGTCCAGCTCATGGGTCATGAGCTTGTCCATCAGTGTTTCCAAAGTCATCGTGGTGAGATCGTTTTCTTCTATGATCGTAGTAGCCTTCGGGTTCCAATTCTTGGTAAGAGCCTGCAGAACTTTCCTGATCTTCTCGTGATTGCTGTAATCCTTACCAAAAGACTGTAAAGGATTAGTAATATCGAGGAAACATGTAATATCTTTGTAATTGACTCACCAATTTTCATCTTGAAGGACTCGTGCTCCTGTGTCACTCTACTGATTTGGATTCCTTTACTTGGGAAGTTCCTTCGTGAGTTACCTCAAGAACTCTCCAAATTTTGTTAGACGTCGTACAAGTAGATACGCGATTAAACTCAGTTTTGTCAATTACACAGAATAGTGCATTGATGGCTCGTGCATCTATCCTAGTCTGTCTTTTTATGCTCCGTGTATTTTTCATATGGCTTGTCTACAAGTACACCATCAATCACTGTTCTAGGCGGTTTCTTGTAACCGTCTATAACTATCGACCAAAGACCGAAATCGAGTGACTTAAGAAAGAACACTACAAGAAAAAAGGCTTTGCTTGACGGGTTTTTTCCCGTCAAGAAAAGGGTATCTTGACGGTTGCATATCCGTCAAGTAGGCTGGAGTCAAGAAAAGACCCCCCTTTTCTTGACGGTTGCTGGCAGGGCTTTGCTTGACGATTTTTGAGCGTCATATGAAGTAGTTTTTTGACTGTTTTTAGCCGTCAAGATAGCAGTTTTTAGAAACCGTCAATGTAGGTAAAAACTTTTCTTGACTCCGGCCTAGATGACTGTAGCTCCCCTTCCCGAAAATCTTAAAATATTTTTTTTAATTATTTATTTGATTTAAATGGTGATTTCTAGATTTTATAAATAATTATTTAGTATTTATTACGGTAGATGACTTTAGCCATGGTAGAGTTTTGGAGTACAAGGCGACTAGGAATCATGGCACGGACAGTGCAGTGGCGTGCCTTGACTGGTATATTAGCCATGCTAAGGGAGACCTGTCCATAAGTGTGTCCTAACTAGAAAAACCAGATCAAGTTGCGACTTAACCCCCCAGATGATATTTATTTATTAATTAGATATATTGATTTTAGATGACCCGATTGTACCAACTTAGCCGAAATTGGGCCCGAACCGAATCCAAGCCTTTATAGGTATGTAGTGAGACCAAAGACGATCAGTAGGCATATTTATGTGTGTACAAATAGTTCCTAAATTTTTGGGTATTGTAAACTCCTAATATTTTCTAACTAATTTAGTGATTTTAAAAAATTATTTTTGCTATATTAATTAGAATTAAAGAGGTAATTAGTATATATGTGTATTTATAAATATATATATATATATATAATATGGATGATTGTGTGCTTGACGTATTTTAAGTATTACTAATTATAGTCTTCAATTATTATAAACATTTTATTACTTATTTACAACTTATAAGATTTTGTGATTTTATTCATATATATATATATATATATATATATATATGGTATTATAAAAAAAAAAAAAAGAACTAAACGTTGGGCTCGGCCACACCCAGCAAAGGGCGGCCAGCCACTGTCAATATGAGACTCACATAGAGTCTTTTGTTAAAGAGAAAAAAATATATGTAAGGGGAGGGGACCAGCCCACGTGGAACCGGTCCACCTCAACCCGGCCCCCTAAAGTCTAACAGGCAGCAACAGCTGCAACCCTTTAGAAACCGAGCAATACTTTAGCAAAACCCGAGCCCACGTATAACCTTTCCTACTCCTAATAAGAATAGAAGCCAGCGGCAGCAGTATATATATACTGCTTCGCCAAAACCGAAACCCTAACCCCCCAAAATTCTTCATCCTTCATATCTCCTCTCCATCTCGAACCCCAGGGAACTACGTGGCCGTTGGCGGCGCCGCACCACCACGCGAACACCACCGGAGAGCCCACGCCGACCACACTTCAGAACGTTTCCAGATTTGTCAACAGCGAGGTACCCTTCTTCCAATCCTCTTTTCTTCATGCTCGCTCGATGATTTCTCGAAACATAAACTCCTGTGTGTAGCCTATATGAACCCCTCCAATCTCCTTCTAATAGAATCCTGAGAACCCCAAGGGACTGCTCGAAAAATCGAGGCAAAGTCGCCCCAAAAAAACTATCGAAAAACAGAGTTTAAACCTAGTCCAAAACCACAACTTAGAAGCCAAATTTCGATCTGTATGTCGAGATATTTTAGAAACTAATTGAACATGTGTGAAGGCAACATAACCACGACTAAAACGCAACTGGTAGATCGGTATTTCGATTTATGTGCAAGAATTAAATCCGTGTTAAACTTGTGCGAAAAACTGTTTTCAAAATAGTAAATTTCAGAGAATTTTCCCCGATACGACGTGCGTCCCAACAAATCGGGCGAAGTGGTCGCGCGCTATATGCATCGAAAGGTGCGTATGGACGTTGCGGATGTGTGGAAACTGACGTAACTCAGTTTCGTCGCGTGTGCGCGATGAAATCAACGCGTATCCGTCAAGATACCCCCGTATCGGCGTTTTGCAAACTTACCCATAACTTCGTGTACAGTCGTCGAATCGAGACGAAACTTGCGCCAATAGGTCCGGATCAAAATTCTGGTCCTGTGTGCCAAGTTTGGTTCGATTCTGAGGAGGTCGAATCGGAACCCCTTTTTGGCGGGCCGTGACCCACTCAAACGGGCGAATTTGTACACGGCTCATCGGAATCCAAAACTGGACATGCCGTTGAGTTCCTCTCCTCAAACTGAATCCGTGGACATGAAGTTTGACGACTTTAGAGACCATTGACTTTGGCACATATTTCGGTACAAAATGGGTCCAAAGACGGACATCGTTTTGACCCGAAATTACGATTTTTCCCTGTTCCAGAATTAGACTTTTGGACAGGCGTTTCTTAGGTATATCTTTTACACCGAGTGTATTTTTGATATTTGTTTCAGCGTTCGGAGTTGTTTGGAGACTGTGACGTTTCTTGGCTGACATTGTGATTTCTTGGAATTGCCACATTGCACCATCAGGCAAGATACCTTGCCACCTTACTCTGTGATTATATTTCTTATTTTTAGTTGTTATTTTCATCATTTCTTATTTCGCTTGCATTGAATTAGTTTATTGACCACCCATTGATGTTGAGGTATTGGTATATCTCATACGGCCTTGACACTTGTTGTATCACGTGATGTGAGTCACATGTAGGACACGTATTCGCGTAGTCGGCTAGCCACCGATACGTATGGAGCGTGCGACGGATAGGGGTAACTGCCAATAGAATTGCATGCTAGAAGACTTGGCGGTTACTAGAGGTACATGTCAGTCATGGAGATGATGATACTAGGCATTGGGTGGGGAGAACATTACCTGACGTATGGGCTTCGATTGCACTTCCCTAGTAATCCGGAAGCTCCGCTGGAGATACGGGTATGATTAGCCTCTCAGGTTGGCCACTGTCGTTCTTGGAACGTCATACGCTTGGTCACTGGTGCCCAAGAGGGGACTATACCGGATCCTATATTCAGCCAGGGCTCATGCGTCGAAGGAATGTATCTCAACTGCATATTCACAGTAGAATGGTCAGGAACCCGATTGCATGCATACCTTTCTCTTATTACATTATCATAGTTTATATGGCATGGTATTTTCTTGTATCTTGCTATGTCCCCTGAGGACCTGGTTATCTCTTCAGGTTTAGACAATTTTCTACAGGAGTACGGAGCGGCGTTGGAGCTGTCCTACATTGATGACGAGGCAGTGCCTTTTGATTTCTAGACTATTTCTTATCTGAGACAGTTGTAGACATTATTTTACATCTCTTTTCTTTTATTTTGCGGAGGTTGGACTCCGATCTTGTGAGACTATTTTTCATAGCTGTTTGGAGTGAGTATGTTCACCCAACTATCTTTTGATACTCTTATTTATTTATTTGGACTCTATTATCTTCTGTGTTGAGCTGTGATAAGATTAGATTATATTTCTGCCTGTGATTATTTTATTTACAGCTTATGTGCATATATGGAATTCTATATATTAGAGTATTTTCCGTGTATGTGCAGCTGGCATGTTCACGTACTTGGTCCTACGTATTTTGGGACTGGGGCGTTACATATTTTTGTGGTAGTCCATGCAGGTCTACGTAAATATTGTTGGGTTACATGACTGTGCCCAACAAGCCTGCATATAGGAATAGGAATATCTCATCCAGAACTACTACTATCTCTTGACTTCCAATCTTTTCGAAACTTCCTTGATTATTCGATTTACTTCATATCTAATCTTCCTAATATCAACTTATCTTCTTCATGCCAACAGTATGCATTTAAGAAGCGGACGCACTTCTGCCTTGGCCCTCACATCTGGTGAAGAGGCTACTCCGGAGGGACAGAATCCTCCCATGACTCCAGCGACACCATACCAGCCAGGACAGTCGCAGCCTACTACGACACCGACGACAGAGTACCCAGATCGCAGCACCCCTCAGGCAGCCAGGCTGGGCAGACCACTTCCATGCCACCGGACGGGAATGTACCACTGCCACCACCACCACCATTCCCTCAGCAGTTTTCCCCACAGTCGGGACCTCAGATGCCTCCACCACCGTCTGATGGGAGCGCTACTACTCAGTTTATGTACGCCATGATGCAGGCTCAGTGGCAGCAGACTGAGCTGATGAGACAGACGATGATGGCAGCAATGGCTAGACCTCCAGCACCAGCACCAGCACCAGTACCGGCTCTGCATCCTTATGAAGGCTCTATCAAGAATTTCACAGATATGAACCCTAAGCCTTTTAGAGGAACGGAGAAGCCATTAGAGGTGTCACAGTGGCTTATTAGTACCGAGAAGCTACTGAAGGCATCCCAGTTGCCAGCTCGAGATTGGATGACAGCAGTGGACTTACTGTTAGAAGAAAATGCTCGCCACTGGTGGAAGGCAGAAGTGTCACGACCCGCACCCACTGTGAGGGTACGAGAACGTAACAGCGCCCAGCCTACGCCGTAGTGTCGGCGGTAGAACGCTGTTCTAGGTCAGGAACTATAACTAACATAATGAATACTCTCCATAAGGAGGCCAACACAGAGGTACAACTCAATCACAATCTAAGGTAGAATGTAGCATGATGGAAATAGATAAGAAATCCTCAACTGAGGTACAGTAGAAAGAAATAACAAAGTCTCAACATCTCTAAAATATACAACTATGAAAGTAAGACAACAGCTAAACATGAAAAGAAAGGACAGTCTAAGCTATCTACACAATACAAGGTATCATCCTGAGCAGCTGCCTGAACCTCTCCAGGGGTCCAGGTTGCGAGTGTCATCTAGGCAAGCTCCAAGTAAGGGGTGCAGGGTTCCTCATCATCCTCTGTAAAAATTTTAACAGGTCCAGTCAGGACGGAAGCGAGCACAGTACATCTCAACAGTTCATAGCAGGTTAGAAATATAATCATGCAGTAAAGTAAGATATAGATACTGAAGGAAATACAGTTTGTAAACAGAGAGAGAACCGTAATAGAAATATCTACTATAAGTAGAGAGCTACCAGTGACTAGTGATTCAGAGTACAAAGTCGACATATGAACGGCTTGATTTGTACATGGCTATACTAAAGAGGCGTACATGGCTATTCTACTTTGGAATTGTTCACATGGCTATTTAAACTCTCCCCGTACCCCAACTAATACACAAGGATCCAACCAGGTTATGTTATAATTCTATGTAACAGCCCCCGAAGGGTGGTAAGCCCCCAAAGGGTAATATGCCCCCAAAGGGTGATAAGCTCCCGAAGGGTGATATGCCCCCAAAGGGTGATAAGCCCCCGAAGGGTGATATGCCCCCAAAGGGTGATAAGCCCCCGAAGGGTGATATGCCCCAAAGGGTGATAAGCCCCCGA
>JANAVB010021742.1:0-21239 GCA_029216955.1 Iris pallida | reverse complement strand
TATATATATATATATATATATATATGGCTTATATCTTTTGTGAGCACACACAAACTAGACGTCTCACATACTTTGGATTGTGCACAAGTTATACGTGAATAATAGTTACAAGTGTATACATAGGAATCCACACACCTTGTCACATTTCTTCTATGTTACCATAACCCTCTTATATGTATTTCCTATATACATTTTCGTAGATATAACTCATATATATTCTCGTATATATATTCTTATATATATATAATTTCCTTTATATATGTTCCGTATATATATACTTTTATATATCCTTATATATGTTTTCGTATATATATATATATACTTTATATATATATATTCCCTTATATACGTTTTTGTATATATATATATATATATATATATATATATTATATATATATATATATATATATATATATATATATATATATCATATTTTATATTTTCCTTGAGAGCATGCAAACACTAGGAGTCCCATATCCATATATAGGCTGTATAAACTAAGTACAAGTCAATCCTCGTATTTTGTTCCAAATCTCTTATAAGTAGTATAACCCTTAGTATATTTTTCATGTACGTATATATATATGTATGTACGTATATACGTATACTCTACTTTGTGTGTGAATGGAAATGTAAATCATGAATGTTTGTTTAACTTATCGTAAATCGTGGTTGTTGTATTTGTAGGTACCCCAGACGATACGATCTTGATTGCAGAGCCCGGATATTCACTTGCGACTCCCGGAGTTTCAGGCAAGTATACCTTGCCTTGTATCACTGATTTTATTCATTCATATTTATATATTGTGCACTTGGTAGAGTGGACATAGTTGTGTGTCGTAGTGATGCCTCGGAAATAGTCAATGACGGCATTGTCATCGAGTTGCATATATTTGACTTAGTCCTAGGTGACATTCCTAAGTTGGAAAATCATAGTCATGATTCCCATGACCTTGACACATGTTACGACACGGCACTGTGTGAGTTCGTACCATGGCAGGGCTTGCGCATCTGGCTAGCTACCAGTGCAAGGGGTTCGTGCTCTGGTACATAGAATGGTTAAGTTGTGTCTAGTTATTGTGACCTTGAATTGAGAGTCGGGATGTTCAAGTGACGGATATGACTTGTACATTTTCGTGGGACAGGGAAAGACAATTAGTAGGCGTATGGGACAGCCAAAATTCTGAGAAAGGGCCATGTCGCTCAGTGTCACCCGGTGGGGCCTCGGCTCATGATTCGACGTCGGCCCGTGCTTCGATGCCAAATCCTTATTTACCTACCCATACGTACTAGGATTGTCTTCAAAGTGCATTCACTTCACTGGTTAGTTCACCCTTTACAGTTATTCAGTATTTACTTTATGGCATGTTTCCTCTGTATCTTGCTATGTCCCCTGAGGACCTGGTTGCTTTCCAGATTTAGACGTTCACTTGCAGTTGACTAGGTGCGAACCAGGACTTGAGACAGGACTTGTTGCATAAGACGACGAGGTGCTTCCTGAGGAGTTTTCTTGACTCAGGGTATGATACTGTTTAGGTTATGAGCATCATTATCTAGTTAGTCGATGCTCATGACTAGTTATCTTTCTACTTTCAGTATTTTCATTCAGTGTTGTACTCCGTGGGTTTGTACCCACCAGACTATTCAGTTGTATTTTATTTCAGACTCCGTATATTTCTAGTTTTATATTCCAACATTTCTTTCTTTGTTCTTGTGGATGAGATTTAGATATTACCTTCTGCCTGTGTAGTATAGTTAAAATTACAGCGTAGTACGCCTAAGTGAGTCTATTAAATTGGGCAGCTCACTCTAGGTCGTATCAGCAGGCCAGGTTATGTCCTAATCCTATATATTTTGGGAGTGGGGCGTGACACGGACCACGCCCGTGGCGTCGATAGGTTAACTTAGCATACATGATATATTCTGACTTAGGCATGAAGGAGTAAAAAGAAGAGTCAATCCTCCCACCTTGAGGCGATACGCCTTGTCGTTTCGCCAAGCCGATGCGGCTCGATTTCATAACTTCGTTGCACAGCCAGCTCTCGTGACTTAGCCATTCGAGTACTTCGTGCTTCATTGAATTATACGTCCGACTTGGCTTACCGTGCCAACGCCTCAGTCCGTCGCAAGGCGACGATCGATTTCGCGGACCCCTTTCTGAATAAGGTAAAATATCGATCTCTAATATTTCAGCGAACGTATAGCCTACACACGAAACCAACTAAAATTAATACTTGCATCGATTCGGACTTACGCCTTGGTCGATTCGATTTCTTAGAATCTTCGAGCCGTTTCAACGTACTTATCCTTCGGAGCAATGCGGCGCTTCGTATCGATTCAACTCGATGCATTTGTTTGGGACAATACAACTCTTCGTATCGACTTAGTTCGATGCGTTGCTCAGGACAACGTAACTCTTTGTATCGATTCGTATCGGTACATTTCATTCGGTCAATGCGACTCGTTGAGTCAACGTCTTAGCGTAATGTGCCGTACGGAGTGGGGAATTACACACTTCTCGCCAGCCAGCCACAGGTCTCTCTCTCTCTCGTTCTCTCCTCCTCGCCACAGTCTTCTCGCCACAGGCTACCATATAATTTTTTTGTGTTTTTTTTTGCATTCTTCAGAGTTCAGAAAGCTTCAAAATGCTTTAATTGCATGGTCAGTAAAATTCTTCAGAGTTCACTAAAATTCCCGAGTGCTTTTTATGTTTCTTTTTTTACATTATTTTGCTAATAAATGGAGAGTTTAGTAAAATTTGAAATGACCTATATGAATTAATTGCTTGGTCATTTTTTAGAGTAAATTCCCGAGAGCTTTTTTTCTTCAGAGTTGAGTAAAATTTTCTTCATAATTGAACTACTTCAGAGCAAGATTTAGTGTCAAGTTGTGGTACCAGTGCATGCCTATTTGAATTAATTGCATGGTCATTCTTCAGAGAGGTTTTATAGTTCATAGCCATAAGTTGAACATGTCAACTCAACATATTGTTTAATTTCCTTGTGTTTTCTCTTTGATTATATACTTTTTTTTATTTTCTGCTAATGATGTACAATTAATTTTAAAGAGTATATCATTAAGCAATTTTAGCATGCATCATTACTAATCATGTTTAAATTGTTAGTCCCTTGGCGAACAATCGATGGAAAAACACGAGTTCAGAAACAATTGTAAAGATAATGTTTCCAGCAACAACACCCTAAAGAAGGTGATGTTGTATTACGAGAATCTAAAAAGATTATTTCATAATATTTCTCGAAGGCAGCAGAACCGTATAACTTCTAAAGAGAAGCGACGGTGTTCTCGAAGGCAACAGAACCGTATAACTTCTAAAGAGAAGCGACGGTATTCTCGAAGGCAACAGAGGAAGAAGAAAGCCTGCTGGGGTGAAAGATCACCGGCGCTCAAAGCTATATCCGCCTTACGGACAAGCCTCCAGGAACCAGCAAGTTCGAAGAGAACTTTAGAACGCTGGCCAAAAATGTCGACGACTCCTCGGAATAGCAGCAGCACTTCTCTCTCTCTCTGGAAATTCTCTGATTATTTTCTGTAACCCTGGAGAGAGGAGATGCTGCTGATATTATAGGCACGAGGTGGGCTTTTCAAATTCTGAACGCACACCCTAGATTAATGCCAAATCCGGATTTTTTGGATCTGAGCCATTTCCGGATCTGAGCCCACAAGACCCGCGGACGTTACATAATTTGAACGGCCCACTCGACCCGCTCGACCCGCTCGACCCGTACGACCCGTACCAAGACCTTGCGACGAGCTGTCGTGCTAAGTGCAAAGTGCCATCAAAAAGCCACAATAAGCCTCAAAAGCCCATTAGCCCAAGCCCGAGTCCGAGTCCGAGTCCGAGTCCGAGTCCGAGTCTCAGTCGCTAAGCCCCTTCGGGGCTTAGCTCCAATAGATTTAAATCTATTTTCATTTGGCCAAAAGTTGGTTTCTTATTCTCACCTCTATGTAAAATCCTCCCACATGGCACCCTCCATTGGGCCTCAACCCATGTGCATCTCTCTATTCCTTCATAAGTAATATATAGAGATACATATTGGTGTGATTTTCCGATATGGGACTATCTTTTAACAATAGAGTGTTGTGAACACACAACTCATAGAATAAAACACCAACAATCCCCCACATATCTCTATATATATGAGTTAAGCGTTCCACATAATAACTGTCCATTATGCATTAGGATAGATGTCGCTGACGACTTGAATCTTCCCGCATGGGTTGAATAACAGTATGATACAAGAATGGACTACGCCTTGAATTCTGTACCACAGCTGTAATTTTTTCCACTCACATAATGTAGTTATCTGTGCTTCTGGCTGCACATTAAAGGCCTTGTGCCAGCCTGGATTTCAATGTATGTCTTTTGGGCGTCTACAAATTTACCCTCAAGAGACGGCCTATTTCTCTTTCCATACATTATAGGTGAGTTCTTTATAAAGAGTCATGGCATGAAGCATTGCGCTCCTTTGCGGTGCTACGCCGCTATGACATGGCTCAACGCCGAGGCTTTACCCCACCTGGGTACCTCATCGTAGTGTCATACTACTGTAGCATGAGGTCACAATCCTCTTTGTAGTGCCAAACTACTCAGCATGAAGCCTTGCGCTTCCGTGCGGTGTTACGCCGCTATGACATGGCTTGCAAAGCCGAGGATTTACCCTTCCTGGTACCTCTTCGTGGTGTCATGCCACTGTAACATGAGGATACTGTCCTCTTTGTAGTGCTGTCTATACCTCTTTATGATTATGCAACATTAGGCTACCTGCCTATATGCGGTGCTACGCCGCCTGTGACTTGGCTAATAAAGCCGAGGCATTACCCCTACCTGGGAACCTCATGGTGGAGTCACCCCACTGTAGCATGGAGTTGTAACACTCCTTTGTGGTTGTTGCGCCACCATGCTTCCTGTAAAGCATAACAGACCTTCACTCAGTCTGAGAACTCATTAAGGCATTATGCCATCCTTCCCACAGGATCAATTTTCCGTAGAAAATTCATAGTAGACAACAGTGGTTCTGGGTCCGAAACCCTTACATGTTCCGCAGAACAAGTACCCACTGTTAACTAATATTTTTCCAGTCAATAGTCCTCCCTTGAATCAAAAAATTAGATATCTGGTAGATTTCTCTTTGAACCAATAACATAAAATTTATTGATAGGATTATAATGACACAATATTAGAATGCCTTCAAACCCATCTTCCTTGCTGTGTCCTCGACCAGCTGTCGTTTGAGGCCTTTCGTGAACGGATCCGCCAGGTTCTCCTGACTCCGAACATCGATCACTGCAATGACGCCTCGTTTGATGAGATCGTTCACTGCTCTGTGCTTTAACCGCACAGTCCTCTTCTTTCCGTTAAAGAGTTCATTTGATGCTACTACTGCTGCCGCCTGGTTGTCACAGTATATCGGGATTGCCGGTATCTGAGCTCCAACTACTGGAAGATCATACATGAGCTCCCGAAGCCACTCTGCTTCATCTGCAGCAGCATCCAATGCAAAGAATTCAGATTCCATGGAGGAGCGAGATAACATTGTCTGCTTCTTCGATTTCCACGATATAGCAGCTCCGCCCAAAGCGAATATGAATCCACCTGTCGAATACTCGCTCTCCACCTCTGAACACCAGCTAGCATCACTGAAGCCTTCCACTACTGACGGATCTCCGCTGTAGTATAGTGCAAATGTCTGAGTCTTTTTTAGATATCTCATAACACGCTTCACAGCGTTCCAGTGCTCAACGCCTGGGTTGCTAGTGAACCGACTCAGCATTCCCACCGCAAAAGCTATGTCAGGTCTTGTGGCAGTAGTAGCGTACATCAAGCTTCCGATGACGCTAGCGTACTCCAACTGCCTGACGCTTTCCTTCGAATTTGGCTCCAGCTTCTGATCACTCCGGTACGGTGTATCAATTATAGGAAGATCTTGATACCCGTAGCGAGTGAGCATCTTCTCAATATAATGAGATTGTGACAGCGCTATTCCAGTACCTGTCCGGATGATCTTGAGCCCCAAGATTACGTCGGCATTCCCCAAGTCCTTCATACTGAACTTGGTCGAGAGGAATTTCTTTGTCTCTGTGATGCAGTCTAAATCCGTACCTAGGATTAGCATGTCGTCCACGTAAAGACAAACGATTACTCCTCTTCCGTCAGCAAACTTCGTATAGACACACTTGTCTGTTTCACTGACCCTGTAGCCATTTGACCTTATCACTTTGTCAAACTTCTCATGCCACATTTTAGGAGCTTGTTTCAAACCATACAGAGACTTCATCAACTTGCAGACTTTGTCTTCCAGACCTCTGACGACAAAACCTTCTGGTTGTTGCATGTAGATCTCTTCGGTCAGCTCGCCATTAAGGAATGTCGTTTTCACATCCATCTGATGTATCACCAGCTTGTGTATTGCTGCTAGAGCAATTAACAATCTGATGGTTGTCATCCGAGCTACTGGAGCATAAGTGTCAAAGTAGTCGATCCCCTGCTTCTGAGCAAACCCCTTGGCCACTAGCCTGGCCTTGAACTTGTCAATGGTTCCATCTGCTTTCATCTTCTTCTTGAAGATCCATTTGCATCCGATGGGTCTTGCTCCTTCTGGCAGGTCAACTAACACCCATGTGTTGTTGGAGGTGATTGAGTCAATCTCGTTGTCTATCGCCTCCTTCCAGAATACAGCATCTCTGGTCTTCATCGCCTCATCATAGGTAAGCGGATCTGCTTCCACATGATAGGTGACGAAGTCATCTCCGAAGTCTTTCGACCTCCTTACTCGCTTAGTTGACGGCTCAGCGAGTTCTGGTTCAACTGGTGTCTCTTCGACAATAGCTTCTTCTTGGACTACTGGTTCGATAAGAACTTCTGTCTGCTTTGCACTCTCATCATTCTCCGGAAGATCCGCGAGAATAATATTTTTGTGCCTTACAAACTTGTCTTCAAAATATTCAGCATCGCGAGATTCAATGATATGATTTGATTCTATATCAAGGAATCTCCGAGCGTTACTCTTCTCGGCATAACCCAAGAAGATAGCCTTAGTAGTCCTAGTCCCCAGCTTCTGAATCTTCAGATCTGGGAGCTTCACATAAGCCAGACACCCCCACACTCGAATGACATTCAAGTTAGGTCTGACTTTGAACCAAAGTTCATGAGGGGTTATATTCGAAGTTGCATACGGTACTCTATTGAGAATGAAAGTAGCCGTTAATGCAGCTTCTCCCCAGAAGCTCTTTGGAAGACCCGCAGTCAACAGCATAGAGTTCATCATCTCTGTCAACGTTCTGTTCTTCCTTTCTGCTACTCCGTTGGATTGAGGAGAGTACGGAGCCGTCGTCTCATTTATGATTCCATGTTCTTTACAGAATGATGAGAAATCATGAGACCGATACTCCCCGCCTCGATCACTCCTTAGCCTTTTGAGTTGTTGTCCAGTTTGTCATTCAGCCTCGGCCCTGAACTCCTTGAACTTCTCGAATGCTTCGTCTTTAGACTTGAGCAAGTAGACAAAAGCATACTTTGAGAAGTCGTCGATGAAAGTAATAAAATACTTCATCCCGGCTTTTGTAGAGAATTGCTTGAAATCACAGATATCTGAGTGAACCAACTCCAGAAGATCTGTGCTTCGATGGACCCTGTGAAAGGGTTTCCTTGTGATCTTCGTCTGAGCACACACTTCACATTTCTCTACCTTACCCCCACACTTGGAGATAAGTCCTAGGCTAGACATCTTGTTAATTCTTTTACAATGAACATGTCCTAGCCTATTATGCCACAACTCAAAAGAATAGTTCAAAGTGGAAATAGCATTAATATCATTTTTCTGGGTTACAACAAGCTGAATTTTGTACATTCCTTCAGTCTGGAAAGCTTTTCCGAAGAATGTACCCTTCTTGGACATCACCATCTGGCCAGCATTGATGTCCATCCTCAAGCCTGCGTTACAAAGCAGGTTCCCAGAGATCAGGTTCTTAGCAATTGCAGGAACATGCTTCACTCCTTGAAGCGTCAGAGTGTTCCCCGATGTGAGTTTCAGCTCCACCGTCCCGATCCCCAGTACTTCAGCTTGTGCCTGGTTTGCCATTAAGACTTTCTCGGAAGTTGGCTCATATGACTCGAACCATTCCTTGTCTGAGCAGACATGATATGTCGTACCAGTGTCTATCCACCAGTCCGAGTCAACTCCCGCATTTGCAACCTGAGCTATCATTGCAACCAGATTAGTAACCAAAGAAACCTTACTAGGCTCACCTTTTTCTGGTTCCTTGCAGTCACTTTTGTAGTGGCCCTTCTTGCCACATTTGAAACAAGTCACATGGGACTTGGATTTCTGATTCTTGAATGAAGGACTCTTCACTTTCAGATTAGTGAAGTCCTTCTTCTTCTTATGAGGAAAAGCCGCCTGCTTCCCCTTGTATTCTCTGGTTTGGACCAGATTTGCTTTCGCCAGTTGTTTGGACAGAGAATCCATCTTCTGTTGAGAGCGCATCTCGTCCTCAACATGGATCTCTTGCAGGAGATCTTCCATACATATGTCCAGCTTCTTGCGGTGCATCCTTGCATAGAAGTTGCTCCACCCCGCAGGAAGTTTAGAGACGATTCCTCCAACGACAAACTTGTCGACAAGAGGCATCTTCTCGTCATCTAATTTTTGGTGCAGCTTCAGAAACTCCTTTACTTGAGGCAGCATAGCCTTCTCATCTTCGAAGGTCCACTTGTGGTATCTTTCAACCAAGAAGATCTTGGACCGATTCTCGTCATCTTCGTACAATTTCCCCAAGGAGTCCCAAATCTCTTTGGCAGAATTCTTCTTGGAATAAGACTCTGCCAGAGAGTCTTCCATGCTATTGAGAATCAACAGTTTACAGATACTGTTTTCTCTAATCTATTTTGCCTGCTTGGACTTAGCAGCGGCAATAACGTCTGCGGTTCCGGTTGTTGGAACGACCGGTTCTTTCTCATTCAGCACGTGATCAACTTCCACGAGTTGAATGTTTAATGTTACTTTCCGTTTCCAGATTTGGAAATGTTCGTCGTCAAATTTCTCCAACTTGTTAAAGTCGGTATTGACGAGCGATGCACGTGAGTTATCCATCTTTTCGATATAGCTTTGAGATTGTTAGTCCCTTGGCGAACAATCGATGGAAAAACACGAGTTCAGAAACAATTGTAAAGACAATGTTTCCAGCAACAACACCCTAAAGAAGGTGATGTTGTATTACGAGAATCTAAAAAGATTATTTCGTAATATTTCTCGAAGGCAGCAGAACCGTATAACTTCTAAAGAGAAGCGACGGTGTTCTCGAAGGCAACAGAACCGTATAACTTCTAAAGAGAAGCGACGGTATTCTCTAAGGCAACAGAGGAAGAAGAAAGCCTGCTGGGGTGAAAGATCACCGGCGCTCAAAGCTATATCCGCCTTACGGACAAGCCTCCAGGAACCAGCAAGTTCGAGAGAACTTTAGAACGCTGGCCAAAAATGTCGACGACTCCTCGGAATAGCAGCAGCACTTCTCTCTCTCTCTTTGGAAATTCTCTGATTATTTTCTGTAACCCTGGAGAGAGGAGATGCTGCTGATATTATAGGCACGAGGTGGGCTTTTCAAATTCTGAACGCATGCCCTGGATTAATGCCAGATCCGGATTTTCTAGATCTGAGCCATTTCCGGATCTGAGCCCATAAGACCCGCGGACGTTACATAATTTGAACGGCCCACTCGACCCGCTCGACCCGCTCGACCCGCTCGACCCGTATGTCCCGTACGCTCCGTACGCTCCGTACGCTCCGTACGCTCCGTACGCCTCGCACGCCACGCAGGGCCGCACAGAGGCTCGCGCACGAGCGCAACTAAAGCGCACAATGCGCCTTGCGACGAGCTGTCGTGCTAAGTGCCATCAAAAAGCCACAATAAGCTTCAAAAGCCCATTAGCCCAAGCCCAAGCCCAAGCCCGAGTCCGAGCCCGAGTCCGAGTCCGAGTCCGAGTCCGAGTCCGAGTGGCTAAGCCCCTTCGGGGCTTAGCTCCAATAGATTTAAATCTATTTTCATTTGGCCAAAAGTTGGTTTCTTATTCTCACCTCTATGTAAAATCCTCCCACATGGCACCCTCCATTGGGCCTCAACCCATGTGCATCTCTCTATTCCTTCATAAGTAATATATAGAGATACATATTGGTGTGATTTTTCGATGTGGGACTATCTTTTAACAATAGAGTGTTGTGAACACACAACTCATAGAATAAAACACCAACATAAATAATTTTTGAGAGTATACGTTTGAACAATTTTAACATGCATCATTTGCTAATCATGTACAATTAATTTGAGAGAATATATGTTTGATTCTGTATTTAATATTTTTTTCTCTCCAAAAAGAACTCAGACATGTACAAGAAAATAAGAAAGGAAGATGTAGAGTGTATACCATCTCCTCACCAACCTACATTAGTGTTAATCGTGGCCATGTCAAATTTAAAATGAAATCACATATGTTCATTTTGTTCTATTGACAATTTTGTTTCATTTTTGTAGGGGTCTTAATATGGTAGCGAAAGGTACTAATGCCGAGAGCTCTCAAACACCAACACCAACAGCTACACAATCAACAGATGGTGGCAATCAATCTCCAATTAATCTAGATGCCTCAAATCCTTCCGATTCTACTGAAAATATGGTTATTTGAATTGGAGGTAAGAGAAAGAGATCTAAAGCTTGGGATTATTTTAAATTAATCAAAGTTAAAGGTGTGCAAAAGGCTGATGGTATTCATTGTGGTAATAAACTTAAAGGAGAAAGTAGAATGGGACAAAACATTTGCTTGATCATATTAAAATTTGTAAACGACGATCTCGTAGTGACGTAAAACAACTTATCTTGGCCAAGGAACAAAAGAAGTTGGATTCCAAAGTGATAATTGGTAATTACCATTTTGATCATGAGGCATCAAAAATATGATCTTCCTAGTATGATTGTGTTACATGACTACCCCCTTTCTATTGTGGAGCATGTTGGATTTAGAAAATATTCATGTGGTCTTCGATAGTTATTGAAGGTTTCTTCACGAAACATCGTGAAAAATGACATTCTAAAAAAATTTGATCAAGAAAAATCCAAAACTATGGCGTTGTTGGAACAGAGCCCAGGTAGAATAGCATTAACTACTGATTTGTGGACTTCAAGCAACCAAAAAAAATGATTCGTGGTAGTTACATCTCACTTAATTGACGACAAATAGGCTTTCCAAAGTCTGGTTATGAGGTACATTCTTTCACTTTTTTGTTATACTGAATTATGTTTACACTTGTCTACATATATCACAATTTTTTTACACGTCTATATTATCAACAAATTATAATTGTAATGAGACAAATTATATTTATATGTTTATCCATGTGCCTTCTCCTCATACATCAAAAGCACTTGCTGATGTCTTATCAATTTGCATGTTAGATTGGAATATTGATAGAAATTGTCCACAGCGACATTACACAATAGTTCTACTAATGATGAAATCATTAATCATCTCTTGGACAAGCTGTCACGCCCCGCTTCCGTAGGAGCGATCGTCCTCGCTAAGGCGTGATGCCGCACGAGACTAATTGCTCTCGTGCAAGGCCAAGTCCAGAAACGAACGATTTGAGCTAGGCCACAGAGTCGCACAGAGTGTCCCCATTTGTAGCAGAAAGTAAAAGAACACATGTTAGAACAAATTCAATCTCTTTATTGATATTCAAGAAGTTTACAAGCGGCGCTAGGCCGAGATTACAAGTCGCTCAAACTCTCTCTCCCTGAAACATAAAAAGCGTGCCAAGTGGCTTACAAGATGGAATGATTTATGGCGATGTTCTGATACATTATGTCCTGTATATGGTGCTTCAGTTCCTTTGTAACGCTCCAAGGCACCAGAGTTAGCTTCGTGCCCTAGCACATTCGAAGGAAAGCTCCGCACCTGACGATGTCTCATGTACCCTACAAGAAATCTGTGGGGTTATCAGTACATTGTTATGCACTGGTGGGGAGGCTAGCTCGCCCACTCGCTATTATTACCAAATACGTTTATTTTACTTCTGTGCATCATCTATCATTCATTGTCTTTCTAATCTTGCCTTAGAATCAGTTTCATGGCATATTTCATAACCTATCTCGTGTTACCGATTTCAAGTGTTTGCATGAAAGTACATGCACGACTTACCTATACTTACCGTCCGGTCTTCCCTGTCCAAAGTAAACCAAGTTAGTCAATAATTCATATATAACAACTTAACATAATTTACGTAAACATTCAGTGTCAAGGGCGTGTCCCTGCCTCAGATTCTACGACGTGTTCCCGCTTATGAAGATACGTTATGGCCACGCCTTGTTCCGATGATCATTCTCACTCGGATATCCCATCTACTCAACTAGTCAGTTGTGTTATGCTCGAAGATTTTTGTTCCAACGTCCATGTTCACTCAACTATTCAATTGTTCAGTTAACTTAGACTACTTGTTTCAATGCAAGGACTTGCACGTGGATTGCCACCAGCAAGCCCACTTAATCTATATGCATCGGTCGCTGGCATCACAAGCCATTTTGGATACTTCCTCTTGGTACCATGAGTCCCTATCGGCCGACTGGCTGGTGCGCCTCCGATAGGCCATGGATATCCGGCTCATGCCCCTTGAATGACCGGGCCGCATTCAAAAGTTACGTAGCCCCTTTCGATCATTTCCTTGAACGTTGCCTTGGCATCCTCTTTTGTTCCTCTCCCATATACGTTGGGTTGTCCGCGACCATTTCGTATTATCTTGTCATTTTTAACTTAACGGTGGTCTTTAAGTCATGGGTTGTCTTTGAGCCATAGTCGATTATCGATTAGGTTGGTGGAGGCATCTGTGCAGCGCGGGTAGCGAGCCCCGTTGCACGTCCCCGTCATACCTATCGCTAATCTTTTTTTTTCCTTTCTTTCATTTGTTCATTTACGTATTCACCAATCTCTTATTCTTTCATTTATTCATTACGCAGGTCCCTGTACGAAAACCGCTTTGGCGACCCATCGGTCCCGAAGCCTTTCAATGTTGCTATACTCTACTCGGAACGACTATGTCGATAGTCTTCCTATTTCATTGTTGTAAACCATTTATTGCTTCATTGTTGAACGCATAAGGAACCTGAAATGTAAGCTTGTGCCTTGGCACGAGCGTGGAGCGCGATGCGAGAGTTCTTATATTTTTCGAGTTCTTTTCCATGTTCTAAACAAGAATACAAGATGGGATTATTCCCTTAGCTAGGTGCGTTGAGTCATTTATTAGCATACACGGTGTTATCGCCTAGCGATTCTAGTGATAGTGTCCGTATTATTAAGTGTCTAGGCTAAGCAAAGACAGGTTCATCGGAGCCACCCACCTTAGTGATGTTCGTATCGGTCGAACGATACTTCGAGCGCGCCTTTGAAAGTCTAAGTCTGGATTCATCTTGACGGGCCAATATAGGTCTTGCATCGATTCGCATTGATACTTCATCAGGTCGACACAACTCTTCGAGTCGACAGCTCATTTGAGTCGTTGCACTTGCCGTTTGAATCGGCGTTCCGCTAGGGCGGAGCGGGTCGTTACATAATACACCACTCAAAATAAGTCTCGTCCTCGAGACTTCCTGAGTGCGGGTCATCCTACCGTTCCTTAACTCATGTTGTGTACGTATCTTAGACAATTCTTATCGAATGGCTTTATCGTTGATGGCATCGAACTACACTCGGTACCTTTCTAAGTTCCGTGTCGCATACGTTTGGTTAGTTTTATTGAATGACTTTTCACTCATTTTAGACTTGATGGTACTTATTCAATCGTCGTGTTTCTTCGACTTGGTTGCTATTGCGTCCTGTCATAGGACTGCAATGGTCGCACGAGGTGCGTTATAATTCATCAAACATAAGAGTCGTAGGCTGAGGCTAACTCACTCATTTGTTCATGCGCATCTCAACACCCACTTGCAGCTGTATTCGAGTTCATCATATCGCTGAGTTTGGATCATGCACGTATTCAAGACGTCCTCCGAATACGTACATTTCAACCAAGCTTAGCGATTAGCGAAGTCGGACAAGCTACTCGTAATAGTTTCGATTTGCTGATCGTTTTACTTTTACTTCGATTAAATTCGAACTCATGTGCGTCTCACTATCGTTTATCTCGATCCTCGAGATGATCCGATTCGTTTCTCAAGCGTTCTTGTCTACAAAATTAATACGATTTCTTCTTAGCGGAGTCAACCAAGTCTAAGTAATTCCTGTCCGATTCAAGACCAAGTATTGTACTATCATCGAGTATGTCTTCCTATCAATGATTTAGTTCGTTATCCCATCTTTACTTGTTTATCATCGATTTCTATCATTCACTTCGTTTGGGGCCAATCTCGTCGTCGTTCACGCACATCCCAGTTCCACGTCCTAACTCTAAGTCTTGTTGCTCCAATTCTATCGTCCGTCCAGACGATACTGTAAATATCAGTCACACAGGTTCAATCACTCGGCATAGTGTCGTCCACCTATCCGCTAGGTCATCTCATAAGGTCATAGTTACAAGTCAAGTTCATGGTTCATCATGCAAGGTCATTGCACGACGCTCACCCCAAATCCTATGGTCAAACCATTTGTTTGTTTGTACGGGAGTTTCTACCCAAGTTCGTTTCACTCAAGTTTTTAAACATCAAGCAATGCTCGTCCTATTTGTATCAACACATTCTTCGCTCCAAGTCCGAGCTCGTTTAGGAAAGTCATACTACGATAGGTTATCCTCAACCGAATCCTCGACATGTTAATATCGTGCGTCCACACTAGAAATTTTTGTAGTCTATCTCTTCAGGTATGTTTTATACAATTCACTTATCCATTCTATCCAAATTCACGTAGTCGATCACAAGGTCGTCTAGCCTTGCAATATGTCGTGCCCCGATCTCACAAAAGTCTGATTATCCACGGAGGACATGAATCACCATGTCAACATTCCCGCGAAATAATCGTCCTCATCGGGATGTAACTCTTGCGTTGCGTCTAGACTTACTCATTTTCGATACGTGGATTGGATCTACTCAATCCTCAACTTTACATAGTCGTCAACATAAGTCCGATCAATCCTCGAATTCGCCTTCGCTTCAAACCATAAGTCGAAGTAATCAAAATTGCCATGTCATGATATTTCAAGTTCGACCATTCCCGCTGGACATGGATCACCATGCCAACGCTCATGCGGAATAATCTTCCCAAATTTGACGTGACGCATGTGCGAGGCTGAAGTTGCGCTCGCACAAGACAAGATCATTGTCGTTGTGGTTATCATCGAACAATCAAGTCACTTCCATTCTTCATCCAAACATTTATCTCTATCAAAATCCCCAACATTGCATCCTACGAACCAATGACTTCTAACACGATCATCGTTCATCGAATCAGAGTACCATCGAGTTATCGCACATCGATCTTTGATACGCCTCAATACCATCGACGATGTACATAACCTGACGATCTTCCTTTTTGCAACGAATTCTGAGTCATGCAACTTAATTCCTCAATTCGCATCCTTTTATGCTAACTCAAGTCATTGAGCAACATCTATTCTAAATCCCTAGTCATTCTCCGTATCTTCAAACCAATATTTTTATGCACGCTATCTTCCAATCGTGCTATCCTCGGTCGTTTCTATGGGTACTTTACTTCACCTCAAGTTTTACTCAATTCGACTATTCCAAAATTGCTCGTATGATCCACTAAGTTTTCTCGACCCAGACGTCCATTCGTTTCATCGTTCCAACCCTCTATTCAACTTGTTTTGTAATTTGCACTACACATTCATAATTTATCCGAACGATATCTCGTTTGAGACTCTCGAATCATGACCAACTAAGCGTTATTCATTCTAAGGCTATGCGGATATCATCGCTTGCCGACATACTCGTTCTATCCGTAAATCCTTTAGTTTCGCTCGAATAATTTCGATAACGTCCATACAGCACTCAGGGTTCGAGCCACTCGACTAGTCGTCGACACTTACTCTGATTTTTCGTCGAAGTTATCACATACACCACTCAGGGTCAAGTCATTCTACAATTCCTCAATAGGTCATTCGATTCACAATCGACATGTCCGAATGTGCGTTCGTTCATTCCCCAAACTCTAAGAATCATTCTCGTGTTCGCTTTAGCGTTAGTCAAGTAGCGTCTCTATCAACATGCATTCTAAGTCTCACTTATTCTCGTCCGAGCAATAGTCGATCTCGCTCGCAAACTCGTTCGCACCAGAAGGTCTAGGTGCGCGATACTCGACACAACTTAGCCAAAAGGCTGTGTGAATAACCATCCTGTTTGAACTATACTTCGGTCCCGTATACTCGTTCGCTATTATCAGCATAAGGTTATTCGAGCATGCACTGCGTTTGCTAACTTTTAGCATTAGTTTTCTTTCAACACAAGTCTGTTGTAGTTTGGCACAAAGGCCTTCGCATATTGATCCCGTTCAACCGAGTACTTGTACGAGCTTTTGAAAATATTAGACTTATTGTATGGAACATCCCAAGGCACAACGAGAGAGAGAGTATACTTGTTTTGTTTCCAAACGAGCTTTCAAAACTGAGAGAATCGAAATGAAGTCCAAGGACGTAAAGCCGTGCTCTGATACCAATATGTCACGCCCTGCTCCCGTAGGAGCGATCGCCCTCGCTAAGGCGTGATGCCGCACGAGACTAAGTTGCTCTCGTGCAAGGCCAAGTCCAGAAACGGCCGATTTGAGCTAGGCCACAGAGTCGCACAGAGTGTCCCCATTTGCAGTGAAAAGTAAAAGAACACATGTTATAACAAATTCAATCTCTTTATTGATATTCAAGAAGTTTACAAGCGGCGCTAGGCCGAGATTACAAGTCGCTCAAATTCTCTCTCCCTGAAACATAAAAGGCGTGCCAAGTGGCTTACAAGATAGAATGATTCATGGCGATGTTCCGATACATTATGTCATGTATATGGTGCTTTGGTTCCTTTGTAACGCTCCAAGGCTCCAGAGTGAGCTCCGCATCTTAGCACGTTCGAAGGAAAGCTCCGCACCCGACGACGTCTCTTGTACCCTGTAAGAAATCTGTGGGGTTATCAGTACATTGTTATACACTGGTGGGGAGGCTAGCTCGCCCACTCGCTATCATTACCAAACACGTTCATTTTACTTCTGTGCATCATCTATCATTCATTGTCTTTCTAATCTTACCTTAGGATCAGTTACATGGCATATTTCATAACTTATCTCGTGTTACCGATTTTAAGTGTTTGCATGGAAATACATGCACGACTTACCCATACTTACCGTCCGGTCTTCCCTGTCCAAAGTAAACCAAGTTAGTCAACAATTCATATATAATAATTTAACGTAATTTATGTAAACATTCAGTGTCAAGGGCGTGTCCCTGCCTCAGATTCTACGACGTGTTCCTGCTTGTGAAGATACGTTATGGCCACGCCTTGTTTCGATGATCATTCTTACTCGGATATCCCATCTACTCAACCAGTTAGTTGTGTTATGCTCGAAGAGTTTTGTTCCAACGTCCATGTTCACTCAACTATTCAATTGTTCAGTTAACTTAGACTACTTGTTTCAATGCAAGGACTTGCACGTGGATTGCCACCAGCAAGCCCACTTAATCTATATGCACTGGTCGCTGGCATCACAAGCCATTTTGGACACTTCCTCTTGGTACCATGAGTCCCTATCGGCCGGCTGTCTGGTGCGCCTCCGATAGGCCATGAATACCCAGTTCACGTCCCTTGAATGACCAGGCCGCATTCAAACGTTACGTAGCCCCTTTCGATCATTTCCTTGATCGTTGCCTTGGCATCCTCTTTTGTTCCTCCCCCATATACGTTGGGTTGTCCGCGACCATTTCGTATTGTCTTGTCATTTTTAACTTAACGGTTGTCTTTAAGTCATGGGTTGTCTTTGAGCCATAGTCGATTATCGATTACGTTGGCGGCGGCATCTGTGCAGCGTGGGTAGCGATCTCCGTTGCACGTCCCCGTCATACCTATCGCTAATCTTTTCTTTGTTTCCTTTCTTTTATTTGTTCATTTACGCATTCATCAATCTCTTATTCGTTCATTTATTCATTACGCAGGTCCCTGTATGGAAACTGCTTTGGCGACCCATCGGTCCCGAAGCCTTTCAATATTGCTATACTCTACTCGGAACGACTATGTCGATAGTCTTTCCATTTCATTGTTGTAAACCAATCATTGCTTCATTGTTGAACGTATAAGGAACCTGAAATGTAAGCTTGTGCCTTGGCACGAGCGTGGAGCGCGGTGCGAGAGTTCTTATATTTTTCGAGTTCTTTTCCATGTTCTAAACAAGCATACAAGATGGGATTATTCCCTTAGCAAGGTACGTTGAGTCATTTATTAGCATGCACGGTGTTATCGCCTAGCGATTCTAGTGATAGTGTCTGTATTATTAAGTTTCTAGGCTAAACAAAGGCAGGTTCATCAGAGCCACCCACCTTAGCGATGTTCGCATCGGCCGAGCGATACTCCGAGCGCGCCTTTGAAAGTCGAAGTCTGGATTCATCTTGACGGGCCAATATAGGTCTTGTATCGATTCGCATCGATACTTCATCAGGTCGACACAACTCTTCGAGTCGACGGCTCATTTGAGTCATTGCACTTGCCGTTTGAATCGACGTTCCACTTGGGCGAAGCGGATCGTTACACAAGCTTAGCATGAGTTCACTTTTGTTGAATGGATCTTTGTTACACATGAGATGTTGTGCACATATTATTAATTTGATTGTCCAAGATGGTTTAAAAGTTATTGAAGAAGGCATAGGAAGGATTGGAGATCTTCACCTAAAAGGGAGCAAACATTTCAAGAAGCTGTTCACCAATTGAAAATTTCGAGCACTAAAAAGTTGTGTTTGATTGTAAGACCCGATAGAATTCGACATATTTGATGTTGAATGTGGTTATGAACTATAAACAAGTTTTTCTCGATTAGCTCAACGTGAAACTCATTATACATGTGTGCCAACACAAAGGAATTGGAAGTTAGCTGTTTTCTGGGACAAAATATCCAATAGCAAACATTCATTTTTCTAAAATATGTGAGATTAGAATGCCATTATCTCAATAATTGCCTCGGAGTCGGCTTTTAGTAATAGTGACAGATTGGTAAGTCCTCATCGTAGTAGAATTCATCCAAACACTTTGCATGGAGGCATTAATGTGTGTTCAAAGTTGGTTACAAAGTGATATACGAGGTAATGAAGATTGATTCATATTTTTTATTCTATATAATATTTGATGTTTATTTTCTCTCAAAAATGTAAAGATTTACTTTTTCTTTTTTGCATTTAGCTTCTTCTCTCATGGAGATTCATTCATCTTGCTTAACTGATGAATAGATGAAGATGTTAGTGAGACAAGTTTAACTTTTATTTATTTATTATTTGCATTTAACTTCTAATTTATGTCATTTATTGTCATTCTCACAAGCTTAGACTCGTGCATTTGGGATCATTCTAATTCTAGGTGTGGTGGATGATAACAAGGGAGTTTAGATGGCCTTATGATTGACGAAGAAGCTTTTTAAATATTTGTTTTGGAAATTGTGGGGTTAACATTATCACTTTTTGTTGTCTGAAACTGTAGTGTAGACCACTATTTGGAATATATTTTTTATGAAAATCATGTTTTATTAACCACTTGACGGATAACTGTGACCTGTAGGGGTGAGCATCGGTTCAGTTCGGTCCAAATCGAATCGTGCTAGTAAAAACCAACCATAAACCGAACCATTTTATTAAACAACCGAACCGAACCGTTTCAAATCAAAACCGGTCTGAACCGAACCAAAATAAATCAAATCAGTTTTTCGTTTTATTCGATTTATGGGCCTTGGGCTTAATGGGCCGGTCTGTAGCATTTTACTTTTTAAAAAAATCCAGAACAGGTTCATTTTTTGGGCCAATTTAAGTTTTACGAGCCAAAGATTTCATACCCAAATTTACATTTCAAAATGATTTGATACCATTTTACAAAAAAAATGCTTGATGAAACTAAATTAGACCAAAACACAGGCACATACAAATATACAATTAAAAACTAAGTTATACCACAGGATAAATATAGAAGTTACATGATCATTCTCAACTCAAATACAACTTGCAAGTTGCAACCAACTAAACTACGATAAATAAAACCATTCAGGGGCAAGCACCAATTATTACAGTTCCAATTTCGAATAATTATAGAAGACATCTCCAAAGTATCATTCTTCAATAATAATAGATGATTATGAGAAAAAACGTAACTACAGCAGCAAAAGAACACTAGGAAGTAGGAAGTCCTGGTAGTGCTCCCAAGTATCAAATGCCACCAACTTTGACACGGTCAAGACTCAAACCTGCATTACACAATAACTAAAGAAAGAGGGACAAATTAGGCTCAAAATGGCTCTTTATGCCTCGCCAATGGCTGTAGTAAATGCCTCACCAATGGCTGCAGTAAATGCCAAATTATCATGTCAATCCTTATGAAAAAAATTAGTAAAATCCAGAGCATGTATCAATAACAGAGCATGAAGCATTTATCCAGATCAGAAGCATGTATCCAGAACAAAAGCATAAGACATAAGCAATCACCAATTCTTATCCAGATCAGAAGCATGTATCTAGAACAGAACATGCGTCCAGAGGAAGATCAGAAGCATAAGACAGTCACAAGTCACATGAATCTCAAGTAAATCCAGAGCATGTATCCATAACAGACTAACAGAACATATATCCAGAACATAACATTTTCCAGATCAGAAACATGACAGTCTAGAACATAAGAGTATCCAGAATGTGCAAGTCTCAAACATAAAAGTATTACAAGTATCCAGCAACATTATACTAACCACAAAAGTTGGAAACAGTAAACTGGCAACATATGAATAACAAAGTACATATTAGTGCCTCGCCAATGGCTGCAACAAGTGTCTTGCCAATGGCTGCAACAGAATAAGTCCCAGAGGCCAGAACATCAACAGAAACAATCTTTTTTTCTTTTTTTGCAACAAGCAGTACAACGGTAAATGCTTCTTTATTTTTTGTATTTTTGCTTTTTTTGCAGCAAACAGGCAAATTTTCTGGCAGCTAACAATTAACATAAACATAACCATTTTTTTGAATGCCCTGCATTCAATGATGCAAAATACATATTCAAGAATTCGAGACAGCAAG
>JANAVB010021741.1:27500-29813 GCA_029216955.1 Iris pallida | reverse complement strand
TATATATATAGTCTTTCGTACACCCTAAATACATTCCTTCCTGCCGATTTTTGAGAGAGGTTTGAGCTAGGAGTTCTTCAATTTCCCAAGCGATTGCCGCCAACCCCGACATGCTTTTGTGTGTCATTTTTTTTGTTGGAAGCATATCGAGGTTAGGTTTCTGAATATCTTTATTTTCATAAATTCTAAACCTAAATTTCTAAAAAATTCGTAGAGTGTCAGTTGTTCCAAATTTGACACGTTTTGGTGTTTTCGAGATTTCAGAAGAACCAGGAATCAAAATCATGAACCGTTTGAAGTTTTGGAAGATGACATAGAGTTATTACATATAATTTTTCCAAAAATTAATATATTCATCTATTATTTTAATTAATTTGTAGAACTCGATTTTGGTCGTCGAATGATCAATTTGGTCACATTTAGCGATAATGGCGATATCTTTTGACCAAAGCATGATTTTGTGGCACGGTCGAATCCAGAGTACTCGTGGCACTGAAATCTAATAGCGTGCACACTCAAATGATAGATTTTCTATCGTTTGACTACTTAGTCATCGATGTACCTCGATTTGGGTGCCACGGTTTCTGAATTGGAAGTCATAACTTGTCCGGGCCAAAAACTTGTATTTACTTTTACTTTCAGAATTATATTAGATTAAGTTAGGTTTTTAGATAATTTATTCCAAAATTAAATATAATTAATTAGGTTAAACCATTAGCCACTTTATAGGGCTTTCAGAGTGGGATTTTTTATATCTAACTTATGATCATTTATGTGTCGGGGTAGATCGGACAACGTCGTGAGTTGCAACTTCATTCTTTTTCGGAGCAAGGTAAGTATTACTGTGACTTATGTTGCCTTTATTTTATGCTACATGTTTTTTTCTTAAATTGTTTATCTTTTATACCATTTGTGCACGAGAGTGATACTTGTTACCATGATCATACATGTTTACTTAATATTTTGTTTAATGTTCTATGTTCAATGTTTAAGTTTAAAGTTGGTGTTAAAGTGATCATGTTTAATTGTAAGGGAATCGGGTCGGGGAATACAACTAGTATGCATGTAGTCCACGTAATGTTCAAAATACTACAATATTAATGTTGATAGCAGTCGTCGTACCTCACGTACCGACTGCCGGATGTCCTAACCCATCCATATGCAGAACACTTGTATTCTAAAACACAAAGTACACATGATTTGATTCGTGTTGACATATTGTCTATTGGTTTATCTTATATTAGTCATATTGTTTTCGTGTCTTAGTTATACCGTCAACTGTTACATGTCATAGTTGTACTCTCAAACTGTTTCCATTATATAGTGGTTCCTTTTGTATCATATTATATTCATCTTTTCCTTACCGTTATTCTTCATGCTTGTATATTATATTGTGTAATGTAGGTTATGGTGGTCTTGCTCCAATCCTGACTGGATAACTGTTTTTCAGCTTTAGAAGACGTAGTTTGCCCCGATGTTTATGGTGCGTTTCTTGGTGACACTGACGTTACCAATGTGTCGGATGCTTCTACTGATGCGGAGTAGCATATTTCTTTCTTATGCTCTTTCGTGTTATTCATAGCTAGTGAGCTTAGAGGACTATAGTTCTAGTTGTTTTATTATTTTTTTAGCGGGTTTGTTCCCGAGACTATCTGAGTTATAGTGAATCTTTCTTTAAATTATTTATTGAGACTTTAAGTTAATCTCTTTGTCATGACTTAGTTGTGGATGATGTATGTGAACTGTGTACTTGTTATGGACCATTGTTATCATAGACAGCGCACTACTACCGATGCTGCACCATAGGCTAGGCTTGGACACACACTTATATCCCAATAGCGGATGCGGTTGTGTCAATCGCACCCTAGGTTGGGGCACAAGTGCGTAACAACGCCCAGCCTACACCGTAAAAATGACGTAGAACGCAGTAGGTCTGCTAGCTATCAAACAATATATAATAACCTGTCATCTCCGCACGGAGGTATATAGTATGAAATACTGATAAACTCAATCACAATCTAGAAGGAAGAATCATGGCACGAAAACTAGATAGATAAAAACCACAAGTGTAATATCCAGCTCAACAACGAGAAGAGAGTCACAAAGTAATATGGTTATACAATCCCAAAATATATATATCATAACATAAGTAGCAAGCTGGAGACAAGGTCCAGTCCAAAATATCTACTCAAACTAAACTAAGCTAGAGGCTCGTCGGGCGGAGCTAAGCCCTGCTGAACCAAGGTCTCCAAGTCTAAGCCCACTACATCAACCGGACCGTAGTAGGTACAACAATCCTCCTCACCATCATCT
>JANAVB010021741.1:0-22500 GCA_029216955.1 Iris pallida | reverse complement strand
ATCGCCTCTGTCTCATATTCAGCTCCTCCTGGGTAAATACGTACTTTAAGCTTTTGTGGTCAGTGAAAATCTCCATACGCTCTTCGTACAAATAGTATTTCCACAGCTTCAAGGCAAATATAACTGCTGCCAACTCCAAATCATGAGTCGGATAGTTCTTTTTATGTGGCCGTAACTGCCTAGATGCATAAGCAATTACCTTCCCATGCTGCTGAAGAACGCAACCCGGACCCTTCCCCGAAGCATCACTGTAGATCGTGAATCATCCGGACCCAGATAGCAATGTCAAAATAGGAGCTGACGTCAACCTCTTCTTCAGCTCCTCGAAAGCAACCTGACACTCATCAGTCCAGACGAACTCCACATCCTTCCTGGTGAGACTAGTCATCAGCTCTGCTATTCGAGAGAAGTCCTGCACGAACTTCCTATAGTAGCCTGCCAAACCCAGAAAGCTCCAAATTTCGACAACTGAACTGGATGTCGACCAAGACTCCACCGCCGTAATCTTCCTCTGATCCTCTGAAATCCCATCACCGGATACAACATAGCCCAAGAACTCCACTTGATCCAAGAAAAACTCGTACTTCGACAGCTTTCCATACAGCTGCTCCCTCCTCAGAGTCTCTAGCATAACCCGCAGATGCTCCTCGTGCTCCTCAGGCATCTTCGAATAGATGAGAATGTCATCAATGAAGACCACCACGAACTTGTCAAGGTATGGATGGAATACCTTATTCATCAAGTTCATGAATACCGCCGGGGCATTAGTCAACCTAAACGGCATGACGGTAAACTCACACTAGCCATAGCGGGTACGAAAAGCAGTCTTCGGAATGTCATCTCCCTTAACCTTCAGCTGATGGTACCCCATCGCAAGTCTATCTTCGAGAACACTCTCGTGCCGCTCAACTGATCAAACAAGTCATCAATCCTGGGCAAAGGATACCTGTTCTTGATAGTGAGGTTGTTGAGCGCTCGGTAGTCGATATACATCCGTATCGTACCGTCCTTCTTCGGGACAAACAAGACTGGCACGCCCTAAGACGAAGAACTGGATATGATAAAGCCCTTGTCCTGTAGCTCATCGACTTGCTTCTTTAGCTCCGCCAACTTGCTGTTGTTGAACCGATAGACATGCTGAGAAATAGGCTCAGCGCCCGGCATCAAGTCTATCGTGAACTCAACATCTCTGTCCGACGGCATCCCCGACAATTCTTCGGGAAAGACATCCAAGAAATCTGTAATAAATGGATGCGGCAACTCCTGCCCCGCCAACAAGGCTCCACAGAATCTATCTCCAGGCTCCGCTACTCCTCTAACAAACTGAAACTCTGGCTCTCCTGGCAGACTAAACAACACTCTGCCTGCTCTACAATCTATGCTAGCATAGTGCCTGCTCAACCAGTCCTTACCGAGTACCACATCGCAGCTCGGAAGGGGTATTACGAGCAAGCACGCTCTTAAATCCTGGCCTCCCAGAGTGACACTCCGCCCCTTGCAAATAATATTAACCAGGATAATACCTCCTCCGGTCATAATCTTGCAAGTCCTATCCAGATATTCAGCAATAATGTTGTGCCTAAGTGCAAAAGAAACTGACACAAAACTGTACGTAGTACCTGAATCAAACAATGCTAAGGCAGAAAAGAATCAAGAAGAACCGAACCTGCAACAACATCTACGACTGGCTCGATCTCCTCGACTGTAAGAGCAAAAGCCCTACCATGAACACCCCGTTGCTGGTGGTGCTGTGCAAACCGCTGCAGCTGGGTCGGAAGCAGACCCCTCGACTGCACTGTAGGTACTCTCACTGGCGCCCTCTGAGCTGTACCAATAACACGAGGGTTCACTGGATACTCCCTCAACTGATGGCCTGCGTCGCCGCAAAAGAGACACACTCCCAGCCTCTTCCGGTAAACCTCCCAGACGTGACCAGGCTTCTTGCTGAAGTGGCAAGGAGCCCCATGCTGTGCCTGCCTCGGCTGAGTGTGCTGTACCTGCTGAACCGGTGCTCTGGCCAGAACCTGCGGCTGGTGATGCTGGAAAGAACGATGCTGAAGCTGAGGGCGCTTAGTAGCCCCCGTGCTACTAGTAGCCCCCGAAAAAATTGCGATCCCTCTTGGGCTTCAAGCCCCACTCTCACTCTACCTTGCGGGCTTCCGCATAGATTTGGGTATAAGTCTCATAAAAGGAGGGAATGGGGATCTTGATATCCCAGGTCAGCCCCTCCCTGAAACGGCTCACCCTGATCTCCGGGTCATGACCCATGTACTCCGCGTATCGGCTCAGACGGTCGAACTCTGCAGCGTACTTCTCCACAGATAAACTACCCAGCTACAGATCCTGGAACTGCCTCACCAGGTCGATCTTGTCTGTAGGAGAAAAGAACTTCTCCTTGAAGAGAAGCTTGAACTCGGCCCAAGTATGGCCCTCCCTAGCAAGGGCTGGCTCGTTCCTGAACCAGGTGCGTGAAATGTCTAGCAACTGCAAATCTACCCGCCTCGACCTTCAGGTCGTCTACGAGGCGGGAGGCCCTCATCTGCCGCTCGATATCCTCGAGCCAATCATCGGCATAGACCACACCCTCGATCCCGCTAAAGTCACGTGGCTCGAGCTTCTTGAAGTCATGAATATCTCCGTACCTCGGACGCGCCCCATGATGTGGAGCCCTCTGCTCCACGGCTGCAAGAGCCAACTGATGGGCATCCTCCATGCCCTGACGCATCGCGTCTGTCTACCTCTGCTGAGCCTCGGCCTGGGCTCTCTGAGTCTCCAGTATCTGCTGGAAAAATGCAAGAATCTGTCCCATGTCTGTAGGCAGAGGATGGAGGTGGAAGTACGTCTACAACTGGCGAATGGATCCGATGTACAGGAGGAGGAAGAGTGCCCATCTCGACCACTGGTACTGCCGCCAGAATAGTCATAGCAACCTCGGGGTCAGCCCTCGGAACTAGCGGAGGAGTGCCCCCAAGAGTTGCTGCCGATACCCCGACTTCAACAGGAGTGTCTGGATCAGGTCCGCGAGTCATAGCAGACCTCTCCATGTTCGCGGACTCAGGATATTGGGACCTGGTCTGCACCATCCTGAAGATAGAATAAAAGAAGGAAATCAATATGGCACATGAAATATATATCAAGGAGGACAGTTAGAATGCAAAAATTAATATAAAAAAGGACAGTTAAAAGATCAGCAAGTGGAGGTTTTTTCTATTTTGTGATTAAGTAACTTAGCCCTATAGCCTATCCTAGATACGTACCGCAGGCTCGTAATAGCACTCTAAGTTGAGCGCCACTATGACATCGTACTAATTACGACTTTCGACCTGCATGGGCCAGCACTAAAAGCGTGTCACGACCCGCACCATAGGTAGGGGCACAAGTGCGTAACAACGCCCAGCCTACACCGTAAAAATGGCATAGAACGCTGTAGGTCTGCTAGCTAACAAACAGTATATAATAACTTGTCATCTCCGCACAGAGGTATATAGTATGAAATACTGATAAACTCAATTATAATCTAGAAGAAAGAATCATTACACAAAAACTAGATAGATAAAAACCACAAGTACAATATCCAGCTCAACAACGAGAAGAGAGTCACAAAGTAATATGGTTATACAATCCCAAAATATAATATCATAACATAAGTAGCAAGCTGGACACAAGGTCCAGTCCAAAATATCTACTCTAACTAAACTAAGCTAGAGGCTCGTCGGGCGGAGTTAAGCCCTGCTGAACCAAGGTCTCCAAGTCTAAGCCCACTACGTCAGCCGGACCGTAGTAGGTACAGCAATTCTCCTCACCGTCATCTATAATATTTTGTCAACATATCCAGTCAGGATGGAACGAGTACAATCAACTAACAACAGTTCACAAGATATGACAAAAGCTATAAGACTGTAAATAGAGAGTATATACAAGAAAATTATAGAATGTACATGTGAGTATCATGGCAAGGTAAGCTATAAATCTAGAGCTAGAATAAGGCAAGTAAAACTGATCATGGTATGTACAAGAATCAAGAATCATCTATCTAGGTATGTGAGTACTAGCTACAATATGTGGCCAGCTTAGAAACTTGCACAATAGTAACAGGCCTGGCTAATCATACGTGGGGTGTATAATCAACACTCATAATCAATAGGTGCACAATGGGTGCACAATAGGCTTTGACCACATATCTACACTAATACTCCCCGCCCCCGACTGGTAGAGTGGATCCAAGCAAGACACGTTATGACATGGGATTCTGCAAGAAAGGAGCATGTTTCGTCGAGAATCGGTGTCCATATACTGCACAAGAACTACAAGGGGCTTGCACAATACATACCAAGATAACAAGGAATAACATCTCATGTCGAGATCCATGAATACCAATCCGTGTGACCAATGTGTCGAGAACAAGCATATCTACACTAATTACATGAATTTTAACAATCATCATAAATTAGAAAAGTTATGAGAGAATGTACTCACCTGTAATGTGATAGATAAGTCGATTGAGTCCAAGAACAGTGCCTCGAGGACCTATAGATGGAATACTGTATCAATATAATAGTTTGGAAGTAAAATTAAGTCATACTGAGTCAAACTAGGTCATAACACATCAAACAAAGTCAATCTAGGTCAAACAAGGTCAAACTAGATTGTACAGGGTCAATCTAAGCCATATTAGGCCTAACAAAGTCAAACTGGGTCAATGCATGTAAAGCAAAATTAAACTAAGTCGATTTAAGTCAACAGTTGACTTTTGGTCAACTGGTCAACTCTAGTCATCCCTAGGTTAACTCTAGGTCAAACTTGACTAACGTTAACTAATAGTTGACTTTGGGTCAACTGGTCAAGTTTGGTCAAGTTCTAGCCAATTTTAGGCTTCGGTTGACTTTTGATTGACTTTTGGTCAAAATCAACCGTGGTCAACCAAGGTCAAAACTAGTCCAAATCCACTATTCCTAACCATTACCAACCATAATATCCTAATTTTAGCTATATCTTAAAGTATTAAACCCATATGTGTGAAATGGGTATTATCCCTACTTATCCCATTTACCCTTCTACTCTAGTACTAAGGCCAAGTAGCTTTACCTTAGGAGTTTCACTCCGGCTTCCTAGAGTAGTAGGATACTAGCCTACACTATCATTACCTACCAACCTTCCTAGGTAAAGTGGACATCCAGTCCATCTTACGGTCCATGTTGTTGATTTACCTATTATCTTGAGTATCGCAAGATACTCAATGATATCGTGTGATACCATTCTTCTAATCCCACACAAAACCTCGATTTTAACTTAGGAGCCTACCCACAAAATCTAATTCACATATTTAAGTCCTATTTCAATTTGGACGCATTTCGACACTTCTAACTCAAAATCACCCTTTCACTCACCCTCCATTATCTCATACTTCTCTCTTTAGCTAAACTCTAACCCACCAATTTCTAACTTTCTAATCCCACTCCACATACCCACTCATAGGCCATTTTAGGGGGATATATATGGTTATATATAGGAGTATATATATAGGTATATATATGTATATATATTGGTATATATAGGGGGGTTTAAGGGGGGTTTTGGGTTGCTATTGCTACTGCTATTATTGCTGCTATAGCTGCTGCTACTGCTGCATTTTGCTGCTGTTTGGGGGGGGGGGGGGACAGCAGCCCCAAACTCCCCCCTTGCTGCTGCTGCTCTCCACTCTCTTCTCTCTTTTCACCCTCAATCTTTTCCTCTCATTCTCTAATTTCTCTCTATAACTCGTCATCTATCCCACTCTCTCTCTCTCTATACTACACCAAAACTGGCATTTAACGACTATACGCATTAGGAAAATATTGCTAACGGTTTTTACCGTTGGTACCTGGGCGTTAGTAATTTTACTGACGCTTTTCCTAACGGTTTTTACCAACACTTTCCTACCGTTGGCAAATTAATTTTGTTAACGGTTTTTACCGTGACTAAAGTTTTGTTACTAACGGTGAAAAATCGTTAGTAACCATATTTTTCTAACGCCAACAAAGTGTTGGCAAATTAATATACTAACGGTAATATACCATTGGCAAATTCACCGTTCTAGCAATATAATTTTCATTTCTAACAGTTAAAAACTGTTAGGAAAGTGATTTTCCTAACAGTAAAATAGTGTTGGAAACATTAATTTTCTGTAAATGATTATTGCAAAAGATGTAGCACATTGCAAGCAACTTGATATTTATTTTATTGCCAAAATCCTGTAATTCAAATTCAAGATTACCAATCACGATATACACCATCAAATAAAACTCATTTCAATTAAATACTACATTTGTCAAAGAAAATTTAAGTTCATGTAACTTGATTGTACTTGAAAATATATCAACATTCTACATAACATAAAGTTCAATAGATCAGTCAAAAGTTTAAAAAATACTACATATTTCGCAAACGATACTTTGGCCAAATCACAAAGCCTCCATCGGCTATATCACAAAGTTTGTAATTTCCATCTTGTGGACCCTCAAATATCGGTGCTTCCGGATCTATTACCTCAGTCACCCAAACGACACTTTCTCCATCTTGTACCACTTTTCTTTGATGACAAATGGCACGTGTTGCTAGATATCCCTTAGCCACCTCCTTTAAATCCCGTGAAAGCAACATAACATATTTCTTTCCTTTGTAAGACGAACCAACGTTGTTGGTCGGGATGTTAGGGCTAGCAACATTGGTTGGGACGTCAGGACTACCAACTGCAGCTTGACTCTGCTGTGTTGGAGGCTACTTCCGCCCTTGGGGTCACATTGCCTCCGCATTGATTTTGTTGCATATTCATATTTTGTAGCATATTCTGTTGCATATTATAAAAGCAGCATTCATTGAAGCAGTCATTGAATTGATAGCATCAGTCACTTGATTTTGTATTTCCATTTTCCACGAACGCAAATCTTGAACGTCTTTTTGACTTGCTATTGCTTTAGTAGCCTGTGTCATTTTGACTTGCTTCACGGAGGAGGTAGAGCTGACTGCACGACAATAACTCTTCTTTCTTTCTGGCCCAAAAACTTAGCAATCGGATCTCTCTCAAATTCTTCTAAGCTTACAATACCATCGCTACCATCTCTTGCTTGTAATTTTTGCCTCTCTTCTGCGGCTTCAATTAGAGCCTGCATTTTCATGATAAGAAAGTGACGTTCAGTCCAAATTAATATAATACAGACAAAATTAAAAAATAAGTATTGACTGCACACACTAAAATGCCCACTGTAAATTAATATAATACGACAATATCAAACAGAAGAACAATGAGGCCATATTAAATGTGCGTTGATATGAGCATTATACAGAGGATTTGGCGAAGAACAACATTGTAAACTTTGTTTTGGCAGAGAATCAAAGCTAAATCGAGCATCAACTGAATTTAGGTTGCATCAGCACTATAGACACATGTAGGAGAAGGACAACCAAGTTGAATCTAGTAACAACTGAATCGGTGTCAAATTGACATATCACAGATCTTTGCACAATATAGTAGAAGAAGAATGAAAATCTTAAGAAGATGGATGCACTTTACTACATAATTCTGTACAATGGATTTATTGCAGGAAATAAAAAATGGTAAGTAGAATCTAATTCAAAAAGTTATTTTTCCATTATGATTGAGGAGATGGATGCACTTTACTACATAATTCTGTACAGAATGGATTTATTGCAGGAAACTGGGTTACCGGGTTCTAAACATGTTGATACTCCTATGGAACAAAACCTAAATCTAAGGCCTGATGATGATCGGGATGTTGCAGACAAGTCGCAATACAGATTACTTGTTGGGAAGCTCATCTACATGACTATTACTTGATCTGACATTTCTTTTGTTGGTTGTCTGGCCAACAAGTTCATGGAGAATCTCTTGAGGTATCACTGGGATGCAACTCTTCAAATACTAAAATACGTCAAGAGGTCTCAAATACTGAAATACGTCAAGAGAATCTCTTGAGGTATCACTGGGTTCTAAACATAGTTTTATGAGTATGGCTTGCTTCAAAGACCATTTTCCCCAAGTTCAGCTTCATAATCATTTCAATAGAAGCAAAGTAAAATTACTCTTCCAGTTATGTGTGTCTGATATAGTCAAAAAATTCTGAAATTGTTACACAACCAAATTTGAGGTTTACCAGTACTAACTAACAGATATTGTTCTGAAATTGTTACACAAGCAAATTTGAGGTTTACCAGTTATGTGTGTCTAACATTTCCCTTTCCCTTCCCTTCTCATGTTTGGACATGAATGCCTGTAAGGCTCAGAGTATTGTCATTTTTACAGTTTCATGGAATCATACATAATCATGGGAACAAACCATCACTAAAAAAGTAGTAGAAGCAACCAGTCACAACAAAGTTAAAGTAATAGTTGTGCAAATGTATAATCATGCTAAGTGACAGTTGCATCTACTTCAAAGATCTGTTCTAAGACACTAATTTAAGAAACCAGAGTAAAAATAATAATCAGACTGCAGGTAAGTTGTTCAACAGACCGAATTTATTGCTATAGTTTTACATCATTTAGGTACTAACAAGCATAACCGAGTGCCATACATCTTTTCTGCAGATATATCCTAAAGGAGCATCACAAACATAGTAAGCAATATTGCTTGGAGTTCTTGTGAGGTCAAAAATTTCGGTTGCAGGAGAATTAGGAAACTCGGTTAAGCTTCACTAATAGTTCAGAAGTGTTTATAAAAATACAAATTTTAGTCCTTGAACTTTTAAAGTTCGTATAAGTTTTAAAAAAATTATCATCAATTTAACAAATAGGTTACAAATCATTCGAGAATTACAAATTTTCATGAATCATTTGAAAGGGCACAAATTATTTGTGAACTAATTCCTTTTCAAAATTATTCACAAGTTCTGTGATAGTACACAGCACATATGCACTATGTCTCTGAGAAGTTTGAACTTTGAACTTGTAATAACCAAACATGTCACTCAGCATTCAGCATTCAGCATTGTAATAACCAAACATGTCACTCAGCATTCAGCATTGAACGTGTAATAACCAAACATGTCACTTGCATCCTTGGTGACAGGGATTTCATCTACCGACCATGGCCTCCTACTTTCTTTCACTCTCTTGCAGTAATCAAATCCAAGAATTTATCCTTCCCTGACAAAGCCTTCCATAGCCCTCCTTGTTCAAGTAAAGCTCTTATCTTCACATGCTAAAGGTTTTCAGTCATACTTTCTAAAATCTTGAACTACTAAGTAATTTTCCAAATCAATCAAATCCCTATACGCTACGATGCCAGAAATAAGGCCCAATAGATATGGATCTACTGAAAGAAGAAATTCTGATCAATTTGCAACTACAAGATGATGGCACACACATTGAAGACTCGACCACACAAGTCTGCTTAACTTACAGGCAAGACAGTGAGGGATTCATTAATAAATAAAAAGGTGAACACTGGGATTTGCTGACAAGTCACTTCTCAAATACTAGTGCATCCCACAAAGATGAATTCCCAAAACCCTCTATAAATGTTTACTAAGATCCAACCCATAGACATCAAAATAACTGCAGAGTTCTCACAAACGAAACCAAGACGAACAAATTTAGGGCATTGGGAGTAACATAATCCAAGAAACAGTCGGATACTGGGAGCATCAATTTTGTTAGTTATTGGTAATATTTGATTGGTTTGGGATTGCCAAAGTTGAACAACCATAACTCTCAAACAATCCACACCAACTCTGTCAATCTTCAATCGATTTTGCAGTCTGTCAACACAAAACACAATATCCAGCTGTAGGTGCATGTGCTTTCATTAGGTTGGCCCAAATATGCTTCTCTGTTGGCTGAAGCCTCGGACATTTGTTCTAGAGCTGGTGTTCTTGTGCTTTGATCTATAATACTACTAGATAAAAATTCTACGAGTTTGGCACCATCTGAAGTGCAGTGCAAAATTTTCAAGGTATGCAATTAAACCTCAACATATGACCTGATTTAGATAAGCGAGTAGTTATTTCTCCAAGTTTAAAGTTGAACTGATACAACCATTCAATCATGCTTCACTTGCAAGATAACTATTTCTTCCATGGTTCAAGATTATGCTTTACACCACCGAATCATAATGCTTATACCCTCACGAACTTCCTTTGCATTACACTTTTCTTTACTTTAAGGAATAATGCATAACCGTGCTATTATTTATTTGCTTTTTCAATATAAGCTCAAGAGGTAAGTATTAACTTTGTTGAACTTAAGTATTAGTCTGTCTCTCTAGCATCTTATCTTTATCATTCACTTATCTTTTGTTCTCTAATTCTGTGAAGGAAAATAATTACTACAGAAAAATTACCTAGTTTATAACCTACTGATCATATATAGCTGGAGAACAGGGAAAGAAGAAAAATGGCATCCTTCCTGGAGTACTAATAAAGCTTCTTAAGCACAAATTCTGATGTCAAAATATGTGGAGAACATCGTTCTGTTCTCCTAAGAGACATAGTATATGTGCTGTGTACTCAAGTTCAAAGTTCAAACTTCTGAGGAAGCTTCTTAGCAAGTCAATTTGTCTAATAACCAAACATGTCACTCAGCATTCAGTCTAACAACTGGAACCACAAATTTGAATTATTGGATGTAAACCTATAAAGGCATGAATATGTAGTTTCTACGAATATTATGAATATAAATTGAGAGGTTCTCCTTAACATTCTACATCTTGCGCACAGGTAAAGGAAAAATTTATGGGAAATATTGCCTATATGGGGTACCAGCAAAGGAAACAAAAGAAGCAGCCATAGAAGGAAACAAACATTAAATAATAAACGCCTGGGAGGGCAAGGCACAGGTGCAAGTTATTTCGTGGTCATATGGTTGAAAAAATAGTACTTACATATTTTTCCGCCGCACATGGAAGCACCTCTCCAGTTTTTCTTTTGTGTGTGCCCTTTTCCAAGCCTCTACCCGTGAAATCTTTCCTTCTGGATTTTCCTTTGCCTACGTGCAGAATCTATTAATGACATATCATAAACTCAATACTTGATTGTCATTGTGAAAAACAAGTTACGCACCATTTCTTCATACATTCTAGAATAAGATTTTCGTCCCAAAGTGTGAGTGATAGGATTTTTGGCCTTATTTTCAGCATTCTTCTTGCATTGCTCCTTCTTTTTATCACTATACTCAATGTCTACAAACTTCTCCCACCAGATTTTATCAATATCATCAGGACGGTTTTCAAGGGCAACACGTTTGGGTATAGGTTGTCCATTAATTTTCAGATATTTTGTGCGCATGGTGGACTTTATTGTTCTAAAATATTGTGGAAATTTTTTTTCCAGTATAGGCCGAGCAAACTTGGGGTCCACATTCATCTCAAACTCTTTCTGTCCAATACAAACAAAACACAAATCAGTAATTAGAGTCAAAACATAAAAAGAAGTTTAAACATATATAAACATGTTAAATTTGAAAAATACCATGAGCTCATTCCATAGATTATCCTTGTAGAAGTCATCTACTTGCCTCCACTCTTCATACCCAATTGGAATTTGAGCACGAATTAGGATACCACTCCGAGAAATCCATTTGGCTGCATCTCTGCCCTTAGCACCATCTAAATCAACAACAATCGAGTACTTTTTGCATTTGGTGTGGGTGTAGCATCCGCTTCTTGTGTATTTTTTGTACCTATGGATGCACCAGCACCAGCAGTAGCACTAGGATTGGATGACATTCCGTGAAACAAGCTGTCCTGCTACCTTCTTGAACTAATAGATGGAAAAAAGATTGAAAAAGAAACGTTATGCAACAAGAACTGCCTGCGAGTAATAGCAATGAGCAACTACCAGTACCAGATGAGCAACTGAAGCAAACGAAGCATGTGGTGATTTATCTCATCAAATTTGCAAATGAAAGTCATAACTATATTTAGGCTCCTCAGGAAGTAAGGGTGTGCCTTGTCTTAAGTAACATATATAGTGCTCAAGGGATGAGAAACATGAAAAGAGGGTGCACATTGAAAATTCAATCAACATCGTTAAATTTGAGAGAGGGCCTTGCCATATAATTTGAAAAGCCAACTGGAGGAAGAATATAAGACAAATAGCAAAAATGAAATGCATTCCTACATCGTGTAAAATGAAATGTTGTATTGACATCTCAGCCCGTAGCTTACAGGCACTATCGAGATACGATCTACTTCTATGGCATATAACATTTTATAGAATCCATTTCCTCATGTATACATAGGGTGGTTCTAGGAATTTGCAACTTCTTTTGTATCTGTTGCTAAAGTACCAAGTGTAAATCAATTAAACAATGGGATCATACCTGCAAAAAATGGTTGGATCGCAGCATAGAGATGCCTAACGGAACCAAAAACTACCCTAAAGAGGAGAAGAAAAGAAAAAAACAGAAAAAATTGCATTAAAGAAGTTCTCAGAGAAAGTTAATTGGATATATTCTTGAGATGGCTCCGTTAAGCAAGGTTGGGAACCAATCAAACCTTGATGACCATTTTTGTTTGACATTTTTCTTCAACACCGCATCAATCCATCAAACTAGTATTTGTTTCTAATCAAGGTATCAGAACCTTGATGAATATGGAAGAATGGGGCAGTAATTGACCCAGATAAGTCTCTCTTAAGATTCCTTTAACAATTGATCTCTTCAGACAAAGGAGCAGCATGCTAAAAAAATAGAAAACCACAACCTCTGTAAAATCTCAACTTATTGAAGGCCACATCAAATGGTAACACCATAATGCATAGGCGTAAAGACAAGTATAAGGCATATTACAACAATATCTCTAGCCAAGTAGCCATTACTCGTTAGCAAAACTAAAATGCCTAAATATGCTGAAGGTGCTCTATAAATTGGAAACAAAATGGTACTTCCATGAGTCTGATTAGAAGCATCTTTTGTATCTGTTGCTAAAGTACAAGTTTTTGGTTCCGTAGCTAACAATTCCAGCATATTATTCGTGTCCTGACAATGAAGAAATCACAAGTATACCAGTCCAGGACCAACCAAAACCACCTAATCATATTTAATAGCCAAACCCAATAGTATCACTTCAGGAAAATCCTAACTCAAACCACTACTTGAGTTGACGGCAAACATATATGAAGAAATCAACCCGTGACATTCTGTGTCTAACCCAAAAGCTTTAAATGAAGACGAAGGAAAGGTATCTGAACTCGGTTAATTATCATTGTCTATCAAATTACAGCTAAAATTTATTGAGCAGGATCAATTTATGCATACAACAACATTTTAAAAAGTTTTAACAAGTTTCTGATAATTACCTTGATTAGTGAATATTATACCATATTGACCAATTACAGCAGATATAGTTCAGAAACAAGTCCGCTTTAGAATACTGAGTATCACTGTTCTTACAGCTAAGGGAAGCCCTCCGGATAATCATGATTGTGACTCTGTTCATTCTAGCACTAACATCTGTATTCAGTTTCTTGAGACGGTCTAACAGATAGTGGGGCAGGCTAAAAGGGGGAACATGCGCACATCCATCTCTCTGTATAAGTAACTAATGAGCTGGTTGCTCAAGATTAGCCATTCTCTGCTCGGTCATAGGCATTAGATTTATGTTTCGGAGCAAAAGAAAGTTATTAATTTATTGCATTACCACTGAAACAATAATATAAGTTCTCTTTAAATACAGTTCTTATTAGCATTGTCTTATGCTTTCCCAAAAGCAAGATTTGTACTTTATAGTGGAAAAGGGAATGCATACCTTGCAAAACTATTCATATTGATGGCTCTTGTGCTCAAAATCAAGTGAACACAACTAAAGACAGGAAAGAATAAGGAACAAACATACATCGTTAAAGTTCACTAGAATATGCATCTCCACTCGATCTAGTTTGGATATGTTCATGTGCTTCTAAAATCAGTTCCTTTGTTTTTGTCCATTGTCAAATAAAATTCTATTGCCTAATATTTTTCTTATTCAAAGTAGTCACTAGCTCTAACAAGAGTACTTCTTAAATAAGATTGGATCACACCTTTACAGGTGGGGGTCTATATAGTTTGTTTTTAGAGCCATATGGAAGTTTATGGAAATGAAAGAACCAGTGTCCCTGCTCTAGGGATGAAAACTATAACCTTCCAAAAAATGCGCAAATGAACTTTGATGTATATACATGTGTAGAAAAGAACCAATCATAGTAATACAAAGCATAGGAAGATAGGAGTACTCTATGGACTTAGAAATACAAAGCAATGGCCAAGTTCTTTTGATTTTAACTAGAGTGTTAGAACTTTGATGTATTAAGAACTTCAAATGACAGAATTATTTAGTATTAACAGCAAGAAAACTGAAACAAACTAAATTAGACAATAGTCCATATCACCATAGCCAACACCTTGACAATCCCTGTTGAAAGTTGAAATTTGAAACTTGCAATGTTAAGCAGTAAACATATAATGACAATCAAGAGTAGGACTTTTCATACTTACATGATGTATATACATGTGTAGAAAAGAACCAATCATGTTGGTACCCCTGAGGTAAGAGAACTCTAAGTTCCTCTAACTGGGCCTATGATGTCTAATTCTTGAAAGAGACATCGCAAAGATAACAGTTCAACATGTGATCTTTAAACTTCCCCACCAAATTGAATTCACCACCCAATATCTTTAAACTTCCCCATCATTGGAAGCAAATGAAGCAATTTAATTAGCTACAACTCAGTTAAGCAAATGAAGCAAGTTGAAATCAAGATCTCATCAAATGTGCAAATGAAGCAAAATGAAAATATGACATCATAGCAAATGAGCAAATATTAAAAACCATCAATACAAACCATTGTTTTCAAATTACAAGCCATTGCTTTCAGAATCTATTTGGGTTCAATACATTTTAATAGTGGCGCCAAGTTAGGTTGCTCTTTTGAAATGGACTGGAAACTTGTTGGAATGTCATAATCATCAATAGAATCAGTCATACGCTTTGGAGAGCGTCGAACAATATACCAATCGGGATTTTGAGCATCTTATATAAAAAACTTGACTCGCTTCGGATGAAAGAATGGCCGGCTCATCATATTCTCCATCAGCACTCTTGAGCTTCTTTAGATTCACCATTAACAAGTTAGAGTCTGGACACAACTTACAGCCGTTGGCCTTGTCCCCAATATTCACCCAATCATAATAGAACACTACATGTTGGAATTCATAATAATCAACCTCTATAATCTCTTTGATAATACCATACCAAATAATGTCGTCATCGATCGGGTTCATATCTTTTGCACTTGAGACAAATGTAGTAATCGCATCCATGCAAACACCACTGTCTTGTGTTGAAAGAGTATCGTCATAGTGCTGAGGAGAGAATATATAACCATTCACCCTATACTTCATATGAGTTTTGGCTTCCCACTTTGGCCCACTAACATACCGCCACAACAATGAGTCCATGCATTTTTCTTCCAGCAGCTGTATTACAAATACATTAACCAAAGCCACAACATATACCTATGCTCTCAAAAATAAGTGTTACCCACCTTTTTGTGTAACCAATCGATAAATTCAGATTGTACCACAACTTCTGTCTTAATGGTACCTCTTCTTTTACCACGAGGGCCATCTTCCAAGGATGAGCGATACATACTACAAATTCAAAAAATTGGTTGTATAAACAGAAAACAAAATACACATTATGTAGTTTTAAAAAAATGAAAGAATATCACACCTGTAATATCATTCTCTGGTATATTTATCCTGAAGAGTATCCATCTCCGAATTTGTATGCGTTGTACACCAGATAACTTGATAGTTTTACCCTCAAGAATGGAGCGCTCGTATATATCATCACAATTCTCATCTAAAAAGAGTGCTTGACTAGAACTATGATTACCATCATGCGGATTTGGCATATACCATAGCATATCTAACAGATTCTGAAACAAGATATGCCTCCGAAATTGACCCTTCCACATAACGTTTGTTGCTTGGTATATTTTTACACTCTTTCATAGCCCTTAAATCAAATATAAAATGCACTTGTTAAAAATTTTATAGTGTTAATAAATTAGCAAGAAATAATAATATATAAGATGAATATATCACCTTTCAAATGGATACATCCATATATATCCCGTAGGTCCGCAAAGTAAAGCTTGGTCGGCTAGATGCACCATTAAGTGAATACTAATATCGAAGAAGTGTGGTGGAAAATAATGTGCCAACACGCATAATGCCTCAGCAATCATATCTTTCGCAGCTTGGACATGCTCTCGAACTAAGACCTTCGAGCACAATATGTTGAAGTACAAGCTTACTTGCAAAATAGCTCGTTTTAACTCACGATACTTTGGATATGCATGTTGAACCATAACTGGAAGCAAATATTGGATAATGACATGATAGTCATATGACTTCTTAATATGCAAACTTGGTGGTTGAACACTTACAAGGCTCCAAATTAGTTGCAAGGCATGATGGAAGCTTTATATCTTTTAAAACTTGACAAAATTGTAGCTTCTGAGCTTTATCCAGTGCATACTTAGAAGATTGTTTTCCTTTATCAAACATTAAGTTAATAAAATGTTCAGCCACATTCTTCTCGGTGTGCATCACATCAATAGTATGTCGTACTTTATGACCACTCCAGTACTCTAAATAAAAAAGAATCGACTTCTTATACCACGCTGGTCTTCCTTCATTGTTATCCTCATTTGCAGTGCAATCTTCACTGCCGTCTACCTCAACTGCCATTCGTTTCTTAAGTAGCTTTCGTTATTTTACCTGGTACATATTTGATACGATCAAGCCTCTCCAAAAGGGATGGTCCTGTCAGTCGTGTTGGAGGTTCCTTGTGCTCTACATCCTTGTACCATCCGTGTTTCACTTCCCTATATGGGTGACCATCCTTCAAAAATCTCCTATACTTTGTGAAAACATTCTTATTAGCAACATGCTCAGACTCTGTCTCAATAGCACAAATAGGACATGCTTTGTAACCATGTGTCACACAACCAGATAAGTTACCGAATGCTGGAAAATCATGAATTCCCCACAATAACATTGCTCTCAAGGTGAAAAGTTCCCCCTTGTCCATATCAAATGTTGTCACTCCTTCTGCCCAAAGTTGCTTCAACTCGTCTACAAGAGGTTCTAAGTAAATATCAATGTCCTGACTCGGGGCTTTCGGGCCAGGAATTAACAAACACATCATCTGGAACTGTGATTTCATGCATAATGAGGGTGGAAGATTATAAGGTATGAGGTATACTGGCCAGCAACTGTAACCACTAGAAAGAACTCCATGTGGATTGAATCCATCGGTAGCAATGCCAAGCCAAACATTACGTCCCTCTCTAGAAAACTCTGGCCACTTGCTTTTAAGAGATCTCCATTCAGCCGAATCGATAGGATGACGCATGAATTGCCAAGAAGATGTTGCTTCCTTGTGCCACTGCATTTGCCGAGCTATCCATGGTATAGTGTACAATCTAGTTAATCTTGGAATTAGAGGAAAGTGCCTCAAAACCTTTCTTGGTTGTTTTGTGATAATTTTTCCAGACTTTGTCTCCTTAACTTTAAATCGGGGAGTCTGACAACGAGGGCATTCTACCTCATCCGTATTTTCTTTCCAGTACAATATGCAATCATTCATCACAAGCATGGATGCACTTGGCCTTCATTCCCAAATCTTTTAGCATTTGTTTCATCACGGGGTACTTGTCAGGTAGTGTATTTCCCTTTGGAAGCCACCGTCTCAGTCGCTTCAACACTCAGTCACGCTATTTCCAGACCAATTGAACTCTTTCTTCAAGTTATGAAGCTCTATAATTGCACATAAAGTTGTAAGACCATCTTCACATGAAGGATAAAGTTTCTCGTTTGCTTTTCTCTTATATTCATGGTACTTATTACCATGGACAAATGGATTACCAGAAACTACAGAGGGCTCGCCGTGATTCCCTTCACAAGTAGCTTGGGCCATATCATGTACTCCATAAGCATCATCGACAAAGTTTTCGAGCCTACCCCCGGCATCCTCAAAATGTTCTTCTTGGATTTCATCCTCTTCAGTAACCTGTGGCATAGGATCTACCACTACGTTCATGTCTTTCCTCTCTCCGTGAAAGTACCAGTCATCATATGTTGGATCCATATAAACACGATCAAGTGTTTCTCAACTCTTTCAAAAATAAATCTGTTCGAATTTTTGCACTTCATACAAGGACATGGACATGTGCCGATCCCAGGTGGAGAGTGGTTCTTCACAAAGTTCATGAAATATTGAACACCTTCTATATATTCGACATTATTTCTGCGTGGATTTTTAATCCACTCTCTTGAAGACATAATAGCAAGCACGTTTACCCCTTTCTCAACCGTGAACCTAATAAAAAAGTAAGATTAAGATAATTAAATTAGATCATGAAGCCAAGTATATGACAAATTACATAGACACATGTCCTTGAAGACCTTCATTTCAAGACAAACCGTGCACCTTGTTTATTCCTGTCTTGGTTTGAAGACAAACCAAACCTACCTTCATTTCAAGACAAAATAAGTTGCAAGTTTATTCAAGTTGAGCATAAACTTTGCACACACAAGTTTATTTTGTCATAAGTTTATTCAAGTTTATTTTGTTTATTCCTGTCTTGGTTTATTCAAGTTTATTCTGTACCTACCTTCGTTTCAAGACAAAACAAGGTGCAAAATTTCAAGACAACGGTTTGAAGACAAGTGAAATTGTGTGTGCCTCCAGGAATAAACCAAACCTACCTTCTTTTACCAAATTCGTCAACACATAAAATGGAAATTAAATGGATAAATTCATAAACTTTATATTATTAGATGAAAAAGAGCAAACCATCTTTCATACAAAATAATTGCACAAAATAGTTGCATGTTCTAATCATATTCATAAGAAAACACATTGAGCAGAACCAAATTAGAACGTAATAGATATTTACCTTTGTGTTTATGTTTAAGACAAATAATGGTGAATACGGTTAAAAAACTAACAGTTCAGACACGTATTGTTCGACTCCACGTGCTACGAGCAACCAATGCTTAAGACAAATAATGGTGAATACGGTTAAAAAACTAACAGTTCAGACACGTATTGTTCGACTCCACGTGCTGCGAGCAACCAATGCTATGCATTGTTCGACTATAGAAGCTTATACTATGGTGGCATCCTGAACTTTGACCCATGGCAATGGACATTATTGTGACTAGGGAAAATCTAGCCTCAACAAATTGTGTGTTAGCTACTGCACATATTTGTTACTTTCATGGAAAACTTGGTTTCATAAAATCTCATCAACGCTAAATGAATACAAACAAAATCATCATAGAGCAAATAATAATACCTAAACAAAGCAAAAAACATAATAATACCTAAATAAAGCAACAAACACCAGATCCAGAACAAAGAAACAAACATCAGATCATATAAAATCTCACAAACAAAATATAAAATAAAGATGTAAATAATAATACCTAAACCCAGTCTTTCTTTGTCTCGGATCCCTCTTCTTGCGAATCCAACAGCTGCAGGACACAAAATGAACCCATTTTTAGTAAAAAAATCAAACTGACAGCAGTCGGTGAGCTCGTGTGCACAACCGCCCTCTTGTGCTCGTGTGCACAACCGCCCATTTTTAGTAAAAAAATCAATCGGATCTCTCTTGATTTTTAGAACAAAATGGAACTATTTTCACAAAAAAGAACCAATTATAGAAAGAAGAGGAAGAAGAAGCCATCTTGTACAGAATGGAGTAACGATTTTACTAACCAACGGTTGTTCCTTTCCACGGAGAAGAAGAAGCAACCACCACCGCTCTTGTACACAACCGCGGTTTGCTTTGTACAGAGCCGACGTCCACGAGTCCTAAGGTTTGAGAAGATGAGATTTTAAGAATTAATAGAAGAAGAAGAAAGATGGCTAGTTTAATTTAGGGCCGACGACGTCCACGAGCCGACGTCCACGTACTCGAAGAAGGAAAAACTTAGGGTTTAATTTAGGCAAGAAATCCGATGATATGTACCTATAGAAGAAGGAGAAAGAGGCTAGGGCTCGTGGAACCTCCCCTGTACTAGAAGAAGGAGAAAGAGGCTAGGGCTAGCTCGTGGAACCTCCCTGTACTCGAAGAAGGATAAAGAGGCTAGGGCTAGCTCGTGGAACCTCCCCCTGCTCGAAGAAGGAGAGAAAGAGGCTAGGGCTAGCTCGTGGAACTCCCCCTGTACTCGAAGAAGGAGAAAGAGGTTAGGGCTCGTGGAACCTCCCCCCCCCCCAAAAAATCCTCACGGGAAAAATAGGAGGGAACGAAAAAGTGTTCCCCCCTCTAACACTTTTTCACTCACGTGATTGGCACATGTTTGAATATTAAAAAGTGTTTAACTTATTTACTAACGGTTGTATACTGTTAGTAGCTCTAAAACTAAATAAATATGAAATTTAAGTTTTTAATATTTATACTAACGGTTTTGTTATGTTTCTAACACTTTTAACCGTTAGTAATCGGTAACGGTAAAAAACCGTTGGGGGGTGTTGGAAAATCACTCTTTTGGTGTAGTGATAAATATATATATATATATATATATATATATATATATATATATATATATATATATATATATATATATATATATATATCACACTCCTCAACACATATTTATATCTACATATATAGACACAACACACCACACACACAACACACACCAAACACACACCCACACACACACACACACACACGCACACATATCTATATATACATATATAGACACACACACACACACACATATCTATATATATACATAGGCCATACACATATGGATATCTATATATATGGACACACACTCACACACATGGACACATACATACATATATAGACACACACATGGATACATGGATATATGGACACACACACACACACACATATATATATATATATATATATATATATATATAAAAATATATATAATATTATATGAGTGGTTTCCCCAGGTTGGAGCCGCCGAGCTCCTCGGGCTCCCCCACCCCTCCCTTGCCGCCGGCAGGCGGCCGGCCGCTCGGGCGCCGCGCCGCAGAGCGCTGTTATCGGGTGCCCCTCCAGCCCCCCGGTGGGAGCTCCTCTGCTCCCCTCTCCGCCGCTCGCGACGGCCGGATGGGCGGTCTGGCCGGTCGGCCTCCTCAGCCCGGCTGTCCCCCTTCTTCTGATCTCCCTCCCTGGCCCCACCCTCTCCCTCCTCGGTCGGCCGCCCTCCGCCTGGCCCCCCCTCCGTGGGGGGCCTCCACCGCCGGGACCCCTCCTCTTTGGGGGCTCCCTTCCGTCGGCTTCCGTCAGCATCGACGCCGTCGCCCCCGTCGGCGCCTGCGAGACCGGTCTAGACGCGAGCCTTCCACCACTCCGCCGGCTGCCGCAACGCCAGTCGCGCCCCCGCCCGCTATGGATCCCCCTCCTCCCGTTTCTTCTATGGCCGCCCCCCCTCGACGGCGACCGGATCCCTCTCTTTGCGGTGGCCACCTGCCCCCCCGGCAGAGCCTGACCCGCGCCTCCCAGGCCCCGCCCCTCCCCCCGGTGGCTCTGGAGTTGTCCCCTCCCCAGGGCTCGCCTCGGGTTCCCCGGGGACCCCTCCCCTTCCTCCCGTCTCGGCGCAACCTCCTGCGCTAATCGTTGCCGGAGGACTCCCGCCCCTCCGCGTGTGGTGAGAAGATCCCGGCCGCCTCCGCACTTTAGGCCTCAGTGTGCTCTGCCCCACCCGTCCCGACGTCAGACGGTCGGTCGTCTCCGTCCCCATCGCCCACCCGCGCCGCCACTCCCACCTCCAGCGTCGTTCTCTGTCGCTCCCTCCGCCACTGGCTGCGGGATAACCCCTCCCCCCGCCGGTGGTAGCCCCCCCCTCCGCTGCCCCCCGTCCCCGCCCTCTCCCCTCACCCACCCTCCCTTCCGTTTCCCCTGGCCGCGCCTCCCTTCGTCGGTGCCCCGCCGCGCTGGGCGGCTTCCGGGAGCAGCCCTCGAGTGGCTCGCCCGCCCTCGGGCTCCGGTCCGTCCGCCTCGGCCGTGCGACCTCTGCTTCTCGGGCAGTAGGTCGGTTCCCTCGGGCCCCACGTGCTGGTTAAGCCCGTCCTCGGGTACCCGCGCTGGGGCACAGCGCTTGTTGACCCCTTTGAATTTGAATTTCGGTTCAAAATTCAATTTTGCTTTTTCTTTTCTTTTTCTTTTTCTTTCTTTTTTTTAAAAAAATAAAAAAATATTCTCAGGGCCGTGAGCCCACACCCTCCACTGGGATGTGCCCCCCACTTTGGGCTGCGCTACTGCCACCACCTTTTTTTGTTCCGTTTTTTGAATCTTTTCGAATTTCGGTTTCCTTTCCAAAAAAATAAATCAATCTTGGTTAAGACGCGACGCGTCAGGATGTCTGTCAGGGGTTCCACTCCCATTTTGTAGGAACTCGGGCTATGTCCCGGTTCCACCTATCTTTTTGCATTTCAATGAAGGCATTAGCCATTGTTCTATATATAT
>JANAVB010021740.1:0-50009 GCA_029216955.1 Iris pallida | reverse complement strand
GAAGATAGATATAGAATGAGAATTAAGAAGATCGAATACATTTCACCTAAACATTTGTAAATTTATAGGGTTCTATGTTTTTTTATTGTCCCACGTAAACCCTTGAGTATGGTGTTTATATATATATATTTCTTTTGAGCAATACTAGGATACAATCAAATGAGTTATAATTTCTTTATAACCGTCTAAGTAGTAGTATAAATTGAGTCCCCTCTTTTCATTTGGGATAGACACGTAGGCGGTTGTAAATGGATTATAACACATTTGATGGCAAACTTGCATTTATATTTACATCTTTTTCATTTTAGTTATTTTTTTGGCCCGCTATTATCACTCTCCCAATTTACTAAATGGAAAGAACAATGCGCTCTATTCCGATTCTAACCCAGATATTCATGTTGGATCACAACTTTGTTTTGGCTTTTTAGGGCTTAGATCTCCATACATCTTCAAATTGGTAACACATTTGGACTTCAACAAAGAATATGATATCCAAATTATGTTGGCCATTAAGGAGACTCGAATCCTAATATCAAATATTATACGAGAATAATCCTTTATTAAATAGAAGGAATAACGCTCCATCCCGGTTCGAACCCGGACATTCATGCTGTACCACAGCTTCTTTTCTGACTTATTGTTCCCACTCTTAAAATGGAAGTAATAATGTTTAATCCCGGTTCCACCCCGGACATTCATGCTGAACCGCAGCTTCTTTTTGGACTTATTGTTCCTACTCTCACCATTTATTAAATGAAAGAAATAATACGTTCCATTCCGATTTTTGGGCCCACTGTTGCCACTCCCACCATTAAAAAAAAAAAATACATTACATCCCGGTTCGAATCAAGATAGATATCTTCCATCTCAACCACTTGGTTTAGACTTTAGAGATGTAAAATAATGAGAAAATTTATGAAATACCCAAAAATTGTAAAAGTTTTATGTAAAATCCACTGCAAAATAACATTTCATCGCGTGCCCAGAATTAGCGATGAATATATAAAGCGGGTTCTGAATGACCTTTTTATCCTTCTAATTTATTGAAAACACCTCCGAACCCTACTCTTAAAAAAACGTTTCGATTCTTCCTCTTCTTCCATACGCCGCTCAGTTTCGAATCTAGATTTTTTCCTCCAAAATTTTTAAACCTTCCTCTCCATTCGCAATCTTCACACCATGTCGGCATCACCGGCAGCATCACCAGTTAGAGAAGATATACCAGTTGTGAAGAAAATGAAGATAGTTGCAGAAAATTCAAAAGGGAATTACGGAAAACCATGGAAACGGATAACTAAGAAAATGAAGAGGTGTTAAATTACACGAAGAATGACATTCTCCATGTAATTTAAATCAAGAATGTCATTCTCCGTGTTAAATTACACGGAGGATGTCATTCTCAGTGTTAAAACGCATGAGAATGTTCATTCTCCGTGTTAAATTACACGGAGGATGTCATTCTCCGTAATTTTAACATGGAGAATGACATTCTCAATTTTAATTACACGGAGAATGGCATCCTCCGTGTTAAAACGCATGAGAATGTTCATTATCCGTATTAAATTACATCTCCGTGTAATTTAGGAGAATGACCATTCTCCGTATTAAATTACACAGAGAATGTCATTCTCTGTGTAATTTAACACGGAGAATGATTTAAATTACACGGAGGATGCCATTCTCCGTCTATAAAAATACGGAGAATGTCATTCTCCTTGTTAAATTATACGGATAATGAAATTCTATGTGTTAGAACGCATGAGAATGACTATTCTTCGTGTAGTTTAACACGAAAAATATTATTCTCCGTGTTAAATTACACAGAGGATGCCATTCTCCGTGTATAAAAATACGAAGAATGTTATTCTTCTTGTTAAATTACACGGATAATGATATTCTCCGTGTTAAAACGCATAAAAATGACAATTCTCTGTGTAATTTAACACGGAGAATGTCATTCTCCGTTTTAAATTACACGGAGAATGATCATTTCCAGTGTTGAAACGCATGAGAATGACCATTTTTCGTTTTAAATTACACGTTTAATGGTATTCTACGTGTATAAAAATATGGAGAATATCATTCTCCGTGTTAAATTACACGAAGAATGGCTTTCTCAGTGTTAACGCACGAGAATGTTCATTCTTCGTGTAATTTAAAACGAAGAATGACATGGAGAATATCATTCTCCGTATTAAATTACACGGAGAATGGCATTCTCATGTTAAAACGCATGAGAATGTTCATTCTCCGCGTAATTTAAAACGGAGAATGACATTCTCTATGTTAAATTACACGAAAAATGACATTCCCAGTGTTAAAACGCATGAGAATGACCATTCTTCATGTTAAATAACACGAAAACTGGCCATTCTCCGTGTCAAAATAACGGAGAATGGCTATTCTCTGTGTTATATCGACGGAGAACAGTTGACAGAGACCTAAGTTTTTGTTTTTTTTGTAAAAAAAAATCTGTCAGAAATAAGGAATCAAGAGTTTTCCGTTCTACTTTCAAAACAATGCTAAATCTGGTGGAACTTTGCATTTTTCTTAATGACTGTCTTTGAACAAGTCTTAATTGCCACATTCTTTCTTGGAAGAAGTTGAGAAGTTTGTGACATGGTATCCACTTGTAACGAACCTATTAAATGAGATTCATTATGCTGACTATTAGGTTTATCTGCATTATTGGCCAATATGGCCTATAAAAAGGGGTTTTCTGAGGAGCAAACTCCATCATCTTCATAACATTCCTATTATGCACGACCCTGGCTTAGCTTTAAGAGGACCCTAGTCTAGCATCAATTGGCTGTTGGCTGTGGATCTCTTTGTTCAAAGTAGTTATGTCCTTGTAGAAGAACACGCAGTAGTGAATTTCAAGATGCATTGGAACACCTTGTTCGAACTTGAACAACATCATGGCAGTCCTCGTGGTTTGTCGATGTCACGTCCCGATTCCGTCGAATAGATAGTCGTCCCCCAAACGTGATACCGTACGAACCTAATTTGCGATCGCACAAGGCATAGTCATAAGGTAATCCGATACACGAGATCTAAGAGAGCAAGCAGACAAATTAAATCACACATTAAGTAAAGGAAACTTTGATCTTTATTGATAATGAACATCATTTACAGACTCCAGTACATTACTCATGCCGCGCGGGCTACAACATGACTCAATTACAAAAGAATGTCGATGAGATAGCCGTTCCATACATTGCACACATCCCTCAAAATACATCAGAGTATTCCAGTGACCTGGAATGGAGGGACGCTGAGCCATCTTTTTTAGACAGTCGAGAGCCTTAAAAAGTGGAGTTGCGGGGACAAGTCTTCGACGCGCAGCCGAAGCTTCAAAATCACGAACGTCGTCGAGCTAGTTGGCGCGTCCTTCCTGATTCGCGGAACCTGCAAAGAGCGATGATCAGTACGATCACATGTACTGGTGAATGGCTAATTAAAATTCAAGCTCTGCATTTGATTCAAGCAGTTTTATAAACATATTAGCTAGCTATTTTTGTGATCTTTCTAACCATCCTGATCGATTTGCATGTTAACATGTTTTGAGGCAAGCAACAAAATTGTAAACATTAAGCAACTATCATATTTATCTCGTGTCACGCGCATTTAGTTAAGCAGTGAAAGGGTGTAAAGTCCACTGGCAATGTCAAGCCATCACGGACTATAGCCGGGTTAGACGGCGACCCTTTCGCGACGGGTAGCGAGCCCTGTGCGAAAGTTTCCGAATAATCCACGTCGATGAAAGGCTGGTGCTTGCTATACTCGTTCCTCCCGGGCCGAATCGGTCCCTTGGCCTAGGCAACAGTTCGAGGAAACTACACCTTGTCGACAAGTTGTCCAATGACCGTTTTGTAGAGTCTTGAAATATGTTCTCTCTTTTCTAGAACCTTATCCTTTCTCTTTTATGTGCGAAACTTAGCCTTTGTTATGAACTTAGTCGATTTACTCACTTAGCCATATCGTTGCGATAAATATTAATCGATTCATTCATTATTTTGCATATGCTAAGTAGAATTGCATAAGGAAGCATGTTTTCCATTTTCAATAACGGCAGTTTGATAGCAAGTGTTTCGTGAAGAATCGTGTCACGATTTCTTTGTTTTCTACACTATTATGACAAGCATTAATTTACTCCATATTGATTTTGAAGTAGAGGGACGAGGCGAAAGAGGTCAGCCACTCGCCTTAGACATGCTTCAAGCGAGCGACCGGTCGATTGCGCTGACGTCGCCTATGCGATCACCTGCAATCGCATAAGCAACTGATTAGAATACTGTGTAATTCAAGAAATTTCGATATGAATGCGAAGCTCAAAAAAGTAAGTCACAAAAACCCATCAGAAATATTCACAAAAAATGCATTCACGAAAACCAAAGCCAAAGCCAAATCAAGTACGGCATGAAAATTAGAGCAACGAGAGGTCTCTCCCGACTCAGCCCCAGAGCCAATCCACGAGGCACAACCCGATGAATATGGGACTTGGTTTCGAAGAAGCCATTCCATAATGTGGAATGGATTATAATTCAACCGTTCCCGTTCGATCGACTCGGCCGATTCTGACCTATCGGTCCTAACCGAAACGATAGCGACAGTGTTCCTTTCTCGCGCACCCCATGAACGAAAACGAGGCACGACGTAGGGACGGGGCACTACACCATAACCAACTAATAAAAGTTTCATCCTCGGAACTTACGGATAGAACCTACCTCTACGAGAACAATGAAGAAATTTCTCCTTTATTTCCGATTCAAGCTCCCATGTCGACTCTTCGACAGAATGGTTCCTCCAGAGGACACGGACGAGAGGGATCGCTCGATTTTGTAGTAGCTTATCCTTGCGTTCTAAGATTTGAATTGACTCTTCAACGTAGGATAAGTCGGACTTTAGCTCCAGCTGGCCAAAATCTACCACGTAGTTAGGGTCGTGCACGTACTTCCACAACTGAAAGACGTGGAAGACATTGTGTACCCCTTCAAGTGCCAACGGTAAGGCAATTTTATAGGCCACTGGGGTGATCCTCTCGAGTATTTCGAATGGCCAAACGAATCTCGGACTCAACTTTCCTTTCGCGCCGAACCGAGTAACTCCTCGCATGGGCGACACTTTGAGAAATACGTGATCGCCTTCTTGAAACTCGAGGGGTCGATGATGAACGTTCGCATAGCTTTTCTGACGACTCTGCATGGTCTTTAATCTTACCCCAATGAGCCAAACTTTTTGTACAGTCTGTTCTACCAGTTCTGGGCCGAAAGTATGTCGCTCTCCGACTTTATCCCAGCAAATGGGTGATCGGTACTTTCGTCCATACAAGACTTCATACGGCACCATTTGAATGTTGGATTGATAGATATTGTTGTATACAAATTCAGCTAGAGGTAGATGAACATTCCAGCTTGAATTGAAGTCAATTGCGCAGAGTCGTCGCATGTCTTCGAGAATCTGATTGACGTGCTCCGTTTGACCGTCGGTTTGAGGATGATAAGCTGAGCTGAACTGCAACTTGGTACCCAGAGCCGACTGAAGGCTACTCCAGAATCGTGACATAAACCGTGAATTCCGATCAGAGGCGGTGGGTACTGGAACTCCGTGCAGTCGTACTATCTCATCAAGATAAATCTGTACCAGACGATCAACGCTCCAAGCAACTTTAATGGCAATGAAGAGCGCTGACTTGGTTAGTCGATCGACGATGACCCAGATGGTATCATTTTCTCGTGGCGTCTTCGGCAGACCAACAATAAAGTCCATGCACATCACTTCCATTCCGGAATTGCCAGATTCTGTATCTCTCTACCTTGTCTCTGGTGCTCAGCTTTCACCTGCTGACAGGCCATGCATTGCGATACGAAAAGTGCCATATTTCTTTTCATCTCATGCCACCAGAAATTTGTACGGAGGTCCTTGTACTTCTTCGTGCTACCGGAATGCAAGGTATATTTCGTATAGTGTGCCTCCGACAATATCTCATTTCTAAGTTCTGAATCATCCAGAACGCATAGCCTACCCTTCAATCGAAGTATGCCGGTTTCGTCTTTCGCAAAGTCGGTCGTCCTACCCGTCGAGATTAGCTCTCGCATCTTCTTCAGGTACGGATCGTCCTTTTGAGCGGTCTTGATCTTTTCTTGCAAGCTCGGCTCTAACTGTAACTTTGCCAACTGCACATTCCTGAATCAGACTCGGAGTTCGATGCCCATATCTTCTAGGTCGCGTAGCAGTCTGCGGTCAATGGATAGCGAGGCGATATACTTCCGACTCAGAGCGTCTGCCATAATATTTTCCTTTTCTGGTGTATAGTCTATAGTCAAGTCGTAATCTTTGATCAGTTCAGGCCAACGTCTTTGTCGCAAGTTCAGTTCCTTCTGCGTGAATAGATATTTGAGGCTCTTGTGATTGGTGTTGATCGTGCACGCCACGCCATAAAGATAGCGACGCCATAATTTCAACGCGAACATAATCAACTCTAACTCCAGGTCATGAGTAGGGTAGTTATTCTCGTACGGCTTTAGCTGTCGAAAAGCAAAAGATATCACCTTGTTCCGTTGCATCAGCACACACCCTAAGCCCTGACTGGATATGTCGCTGAATATCTGGAAACCCTCAGTCCCTTCTGGAAGTGCGAGTATCGGGGCTGAGATGAGCCGTTGCTTTAACTCTTGGAATAAAGCTTCACAGTCGTCTGACCATTCAAATACGACTCCTTTCTAGGTGAGGCGAGTCAGAGGCGATGCGATCTTTGCAAAGTCTTTTACGAAGCATCGGTAGTATCCCGCTATGCCAAGGAGACTTCGATTCTCGCCGACAGACGTTGGCCGTTTCCAATCGATAACGGCTTCAACTTTCTTTGGATCGACTGCAATGTCTTCAGCTGAAATAATGTGTCCAAGGAATACGACGCTGCTCAGCTAGAATTAATATTTGCTTCGCTTTACTTCGCATATAAATGATTTTCTAGAGCACGGTCTGTAGATGCTCAGTGTATTGCTGCCTATTCTTCGAGTAGACGAGTATATCGTCGATAAAGACTACTACGAACTTGTCGAAGAATGGTTGGAACATCCGATTCATCAAATCCATGAAAGCAGCATGGGTGTTCGTTAGGCCGAACGATATTACCATGAATTCGTAATGGTCGTATCGAGTGTGAAAGGCAGACTTTGGCACATCGTTCGGCTTGATCTTGAGTTGATGGTAACCCGAGCGCAGATCAATTTTAGAAAACACCGTAGCTCCTTACAGCTGATCAAATAGATCGTCTATGCGGGGCAGGGGATATTTATTCCGGACGGTGGCTTTGTTCAGCTCGCGGTAATCGATACAAAGATGCAATGAGCCATCCTTTTTCTTGACGAACATCATGGGCGCTCCCTATGGCGAGACGTTGGGTCGAATGAATCCCTTGTCGAGCAACTCTTGCAACTGTACTTTGAGTTCTTTAAGCTCTGCGGGGGCCATTCTGTACAGGACTTTAGAGATCGATCGGGTATCAGGGAATGTATCGATAGTGAACTCAATCTCTCGATCGGGCGGCTTGCCGGACAGTTCGTCTGAGAACACATCTGGAAATTCTGCCACAACATCGGTCTGACCTGCGTTTGTACCATCCTGTCGTATGTCTCGAATGGACGCTAGATAGCCTTCGTACCCAGAATGCAGCATCCGACGAGCAGATATTGCGAAGATCACCATGCAGGTCGACGACGTCTCACCACACGAGTAGCAGAATTTAGGCACTCCATGTATGCGGAATATGACCCTCTTTTCAGCGTAGTCTATGGTTGCGTTGCACGGACCGAGCCAATCCATCTCCAGAATGATATCCTAGTCCTTAATATCTAGAACTATGGCATCAAGACTGATCTTTTGACCACCTATACAGATGATTCCGTCTCCGCAGACTAAATTTGCAAGTAGTGGCATGTTCGACGGTACGTTAACAGTAAGATCGAGATCCAGCGGTGTCAGAGGAAATTTGTGCTCGGTGGTGAGGTCCGTCGATATAAAACTATGTGTGGCACCTGAATCAAACAATATACGAGCAAGTTTTTTATTGAATAGTAATATACCTGTCACGACTGTGTCAGATACGAATGCTTCGTCTCGAGTCATGGCATAGATGCGGCCCTGAGCATTGGGGCGATGGTCTTGGCCATTCTGTTGTGCGGTCGATGGAGCCCGAGGTGCTTGGCCTCGGTTCTGATGATGTTGTCGGGGCACTGGTTTGGCTTCTTCGGACAGTTGCGTGCGATGTGGTCCATTCGGCCGCACCCGAAGCATGCTCCGTTCTTCAATCGGCACTCGTTGGCCTTGTGCCCCTCTTTATGACAGAAATTACAGACTATTCGATCCTTCGTCTGGTTGCCGTCTCTGTTGTCACGATTTTGACGCTTGTGCGCGTTGTTGCCTCTCGCATTACTATGGCATTTGTTATTAAAGTGAACAGCGCCAGTAGTAGTACGAGGATACTCAAACTACAGACGGAGGGCATTTGTTATTAAAGTGACCTGCAAAGAGCGCGGATCAGTACGATCACATGTACTAGCGAATGGCTAATTAAAATCCAAGCTCTGTATTTGATTCAAGCAGTTTTATAAACATGTTAGCTAGCTATTTCTGTGATCTTTCTAACCATCCTGATCGATTTGCATGTTAACATGTTTTGAGGCAAGCAATAAAATTGTAAACATTAAGCAACTATCATATTCATCTCGTGTCACATGCATTTAGTTAAGCGGTGAAAGGGTGTGAAGGCCACTGGCAATGTTAAGCCATCACAGACTATAGCCGGGTTAGACGGTGACCCTTTTGCGATGGGTAGCGAGCCCTGTGTAAAATTTCCTGAATAACCCATGCCGATGAAAGGCTGTCACTTGCTATACTCGTTCCTCCCGGGTCGAATCGGTCCCTTGGCCTAGGTGTCACTCCCCGTTCCCGGAATATGCAAATTTTTGATTTTTTCTGTATATGGTATCTGGCACCTGTATCTTTATTGTATATATCCTGTATTTGCACCTGGCCATGGCATGGAATAGTATCTCGTCGCGGAATAGTATGCCACCCCTTGTCATTTTTTGGTTGTAGGAGTGGTTCACTATTTCGATGATAGAATTTCTAGACCGTATTGTGGTTAGGATTTTATTTATTTAGTTTAATTAGTTGTATCATGTAGCCTTTAACATGTCATTAGTCATATGGTTAAGAGCATGCTTAAGATTATGGTTTCTTTGAGTCAACCCAACCCCTATATATATATTCTCTTTCCCTCTATCTCTCCTTATTCACTTTTTATTTCATTTTTCCTCTAACCAACTTTTAGACAAGTACACCTTGCACCAAATGGAGAGATCCTTGCATTTTTTTCTTTCTTGATTTTTATTTGATATGATTTGTCTATATTGTTCTTCTCATCTTCCTCTACAAGTTTAGCTCTTGGAATTTTTGATTTTAATGGATAGTTTTGTGTAGATCTAAGTTTGCGCCATTTTCGATTTTCTTGTATTTTGATCTATCAAACTTCTTTGTTTTCAAAATCTAGTTGTTCTATGTGTAGATAATTTTGTTCTACTCCATTTTGACCTATGGAAGTCCAAATTTGGACTTGTATTGAAGGTTTTATGGAGCTTGGAGGCCATGGCTTCCATGGTCCATCTTCTTGAATTTTAGAGAAGATGAGCAGTGACCCTGGCCGCATGAAGTCATGTGGACTTTATTTCTTACCGCATGCAGCTTAGCCGCGAGCAGCCTGGCCGCAAGAGGTTTGTCGCATGAGCTTGGCCACGACCTGGCTGCATGAAGTCATGTGGACTTCATTTCTTGTGCATGCAGCTTAGCCGCATGAGCTTAGCCGCGAGCAGCTTGGCCGCATGAGGTTTGCCGCATGAACTTAGCCACAACCTGGCCGTATGAAGTTATGTGGACTTCATTTCTTGTCGCATGCAGCTTAGCCGCATGAGCATAACCGCGAGCAACTTGGCCGCATGATGTTTGCCGCATGAGCTTGGCCGCGGCCTGGCCGCATAAAGTCATGTGGACTTCATTTCTTGCCACATGCAGCTGGGATACATGAGCTTGGCCGCATGACCCTTGACCGCGGGAGCTTGCCACATGACCCTTGACCGCATGCAGTCATGCAGACTTCTTTTCTTGGCCGCATGCAGTCCTGCGGACCGCATGACCCTTGGCCGCATGTTTCCTTGGCCCCCTTTCCCTTACCCCTTGCATGTTCCTTTTATTATATTCTTTTGTATTTTAAATGGCTTACATCTTGTACTCAGCCTAGCTTGTGACTACCCAATTTGATGATTGTGAATCTTGGGCAAAACTTGTCTTACTTGAACCATGATCATGGCATGATCACATGAACACGACTTGATAATGTGACTTAACATGAAAGTTGTAGATCTTTGTCTTGGCTTCAAGGATCTTCATGTCTCACTTTAACCAGAATTCATATGTGACTTTTATGTCACGATGGGTCCGTGTGACTTCCTGACTTGACCTGTTCCTGACCTGATTACCTATATATATGCTGGTACCTATTCTAAGTGTGTATTGAGATATAATATTAGTATACACTGCGGTGCTATTTAAAGAGTGTACTGAGGTGTGACTCTACGTGCTAAGTGATCATTCGTGTTATATGTCAATACATGTGTACCTTCCAGCACAGTAATGGTAATTGGTCAGTAATAGTATCGTGGTATAATGATTGTTGTTTGATGCATTACACTAAGTATGGATCTAGATTGAGCCGATGTAGATTCATACTTAGGGTACACGTATTATGGTACGGCATATAGGAGGATGACTATGTGACCACGACATGTAATTCTAATATCAATATAGGGTTAATCTAAGCAACTTAACTTGGTAGATGCATTGGATGGGAAGAATCCCGAGATCGTGCTATACTAGCCACCCCAGGTCCAGTCCTGACGTGTCGGGTTGGTCGCCACGGATACAGTTTCATCCGCCTATAGTTGATGACTATATCCGACTCCTGCGTGCTATGTGTTATATGTTTTAGCACGATGGCCTTACGGGGGACCGGTGCATAATCAAAGTGCTACGCGTATATGTATATTTATAATGGTTTGGCTAGCCCTGCTGGGTTGATACGATCTGAGGATTCCTATATTGCATTACTGGAATAACCCAGGTAAATCATAGAAAGTCGTAGGATTGATTGGCAGCTTGTAATCCGACTTGTTTGTGATATGTTTTCTTCTGTTAGCAATTGAGAAACATGGACTATCGTGGTGCGTGGTCCAATCCATGTCCTTGTTTGGTTGTTGGGTTGGGCTATTGTGCTGCGATAGACAATGGACCGAATTCGTGATCAGAAGCACTTTCACCTGCCCATGGTTATAGCATATATCTTATCTCGACATGATATTGGCACCGTTTGTTCTTGTTTGGTTGTAAGGGTGTCGTATTGTCTCGATAATATGTTATAAGCCTATAACTCGTGAATCGGGTCTTATTTTACTCATTGGGTTTTATCTCACTCTTTTGTGCTCTCTTGTGGTACTTGCTATTCGGGGCCTGACCTTGCTGGTTTTGTTTGGCCAGGTCTCGTAGCAGCGCCAGAGGATCCAGCCTTCTACCCGAACAATGGTGCACACCAGGAGTATGGGCGCCAGGGACCATGAGTGGGTTTCTTCTTCACCGCTCTGATATCTTCTATTTTGTACTTGGCATTTAGCCACCGGACCTGTTTAGCCGACAGTTCTGGACATTCAGTTCCTTACATAATTGTAATTAAATTAGACTGCAGCTGACTATAGTTATGTACTATTGACTCTCGGTACTAGCTTATCATTTTGTATAGCTAGGCTCATGAATCATTTTGATGAAGTGTCGGGGACGCTTTACTGCTTTGTATTATATGATCATTATTTACGACTTCTTGTTTTGATCGATTGAGACATAGATGCTTTGTAAGACCATATGAGACTTGATTGTAGCATGTACCCCCTTGTCTCTTGATAGCCACGATCGCCGTATGACGTTTATATACCTCATATGGATTAGTTGGCCTAGTCCGTGTCAGTATTCCGGTACTGCGGCGTGACACTAGGCAACCGTTCGAGGAAACTACACCTTGTCGACAAGTTGTCCAATGACCGTTTTGCAGAGTCTTGAAATATGCTATCTCTTTTCTAGAACCTTATCCTTTCTCTTTTATGTGCGAAATTTAGCCTTTGTTATGAACTTAGTCGATTTACTCACTTAGCCATATCGTTGCGATAAACGTTAATCGATTCATTCATTGTTTTGCATAGGCTAAGTGGAATTGCATAAGGAAGCATGTTTTCTATTTTCAATACCGACAGTTTGATAGCAAGTGTTTCGTGAAGAATCGTGCCACGATTTTTTTAATTCTACACTATTATGACAAGAATTCATTTACTCCATATTGATTTTAAAGTAGAGGGACGAGGCGAAGGAGGTCAGCCACTCGCCTTAGACTTGCTTCAAGCGAGCGACTGGTTGGCTGCGCTGACGTCGCCTACGCGATCACCTGCAATCGCATAAGCAACTGATTAGAATACTGTGTAATTCAAGGAATTTCGATATGAATGCGAAGCTCGAAAACGCAAGTCACGAAAACACATCGAAAACATTCACGAAAAATGCATTCACGAAAACCAAACCCAAAGCTAAATCAAGTGCGGCATGAAAATCAGAGCAACGGGAGGTCTCTTCCGACTCAGCCGCAGAGACAATCCTCAAGGCGCAACCCGATGAATATGGGACTTGGTTTCGAAGAAGCCATTCCATAACGTGGAATAGATCTTAATTCAACCGTTTCTGTTCCATCAACTCGGCCGATTTCGACCTATCGGTCCTGACCGAAACGATAGCGTCAGTGTTCCTTTCTTGCGTACCCCGTGGACGAAAATGGAGCACGATGTAGGGACGGGGCACTACAATCGAAAAGTTAGGGTTCAAGCTATGCCCTTCTCAGTAACGGTCTAGCAGCCAGTTATGCTTGAAGAGCCACAGGTTGTGTTCTGTCCTGTGGAGGAATACGCTTCGATGGAGATCAATATTCTAGTATGTGCACCGAGAAGAATAAGAGTTGCGCTTCTGTGAAGATTAACCCCATTCTAGACTACTTTAGGCCTTTCTGAATATGTAATAGATCCTTTATAGAAGAACAATATGAGTCTTTGTGATAGATCCTTTGTAGAAGAACAGTATGAGTCTTTCTGAATCTATAATAGATCCTTTGTAGACATAGTAATAAAAGAACTTCTTTCTATACCTTCTGTTTGAATTTTATTTTTCTGTGTCTGTATCTTTTGTAACATTGCGGTGTCTTCTATAATAAAATCACGGAGAATGGTCATTCTTCGTGTAATAATGAAGTAGAATGGCCATTCTCCATCACTCTTTGTCACGCCCCAGAACCAAAATACTGGAGAGCGGGGGCAGACACAGCCAGCTACGTATATAGAAGTGTAAACCACCTCGATATACGGTCATGGCTGGCTAGATGTATGAGGATTTATCTACAAGCCATCAGTCTTTTATGGTCAAGAACAAGCCTAGTGTCTCAATATTAAGCAAACAATAATAGTTACAAGATGTTAGACCATCAGATATTCAGTAGTAAGGCATCCCATATATTTCATATACAGATGATCATGAAGCTAGTCGTACAAAATACAAGGACTATCAAGAGTTTCAATCATACAAGATCAACCCTAGGATTTGTCAATCATGTTACAGCCCTTAGGCAGACAAGAATCATAAGTATTCAACACGAGCTAACACTTGCTCGGTGGCTAAACGCCTCAAAAGAATAATTTACAATAGAGTGAGAGAGCAAAATAAAATCCGCTCGTTGCCAGGGTTGCGTCTAGTGTTCACCATCTGGCTGGAAGGCTGGGACATCCTCAGGTGCTACTCCGAAATCTGGCCATACAAAATCAACTGGGTCAGACCCCAGAAAGAGAAAGTGCCACAAGGGAGGCTTCACTTAAGTACTAAAACCAGCACATTAGCACATAAGGACATAAATAAAATAACAAAAGACATGAGTTAGAGAAAACAGGGTGATAAACGATAAGATAACTAAAGGACTATTCCGGTAACCAAGCTACAACCCGTAAACTAAATAAGGACCGGGGTTGTAACCCTTCACCTGAACAGAACTTAGTCTCTAACCAATTATCGATAAAGTAAAGCATACACAAGCATGTCTTGTGTAATGCCTGTGGTTCGTATTACGTATCTTGGTATACGTGTACGTATTCTTGACTCGTATTGCGTATTTTTCTACATGGTTATTTTGGCATGTCATTGGTTGTGGCTTAGCTTGGTTCGGCTTAGCTTGGTTTGGTTTGCTTTTGGGTTCATCATGAACCAAAAGAAAACCCCTACCTACCACCACCACTACCCTTTTATTAACCCATTTTCCCTTTCTCTCTCTTCATTATTCTTCTTCTTCCCTATCATAACTTCTTCAACCACCAGGAGAAAGAGAGAGAGAGCTTAGGCAAGTGCAAACTTGCTTCATGATGGATCTCAAGTTTTATTGTTCCATTCTCTTCCTTACTTGATTCTAAGCCTCTTTAGAACTTGACATTTTTGGATTTGATGGATGGATTCTTGTAGATCTAAGTTTGTAAACTTTTCGGTTTTTCTTGGTTTTGATCTCTAAAACTTGGTTATTTTCAAAAACTAGTGTTTCTATGTTGTAGAGAACTCAATTTCATGCAGTTTTGGCTTTTGTTTCACTTGATTTCGGCTTCGGATGAGAAAGTTATGGCCAAAACAATTTCTGGTCATTTCTAGGTTCATCTGCAGCATAATCAGCATGTCGCAGAAGGCGCATGTCGCAGAAGGCGCATGTTGCAATGAAGCGCATGTCGCGATAGCCGCATATCATGTCGCAGAAGGCGCATGTCGCAGAAGGCGCATGTTGCAATGAAGCGCATGTCGCGGTAGCCGCACAGCATGTCGCAGTTGGCGCATATGATGTCTCTGTTGACGCATGTCGCAGTTGACGAATACGATGTCGCTGTTGGCGCATGTCGCAGTTGGCGCATATGATGTCTCTGTTGACGCATGTCGCAGTTGACGAATATGATGTCGCTGTTGGCGCATGTCGCAGTTGACGAATATGATGTCGCTGTTGGCGCATGTCGCAGTTGGCGCATATGATGTCTCTGTTGACGCATGTCGCAGTTGACGAATATGATGTCACTGTTGGCGCATGTCGCAGTTGGCGCATATGATGTCTCTGTTGACGTATGTCGCAGTTGACGAATATGATGTCGCTGTTGACGCTTGTCGCAGTTGGCATATATGATGTCGCTGTTGGCGCATATGAAGTCGCTATTGAGCCCCATGAGCCGCATGAGGCGCATGTCGCAGAATAGGCCGCATAGTGCCTGTTTTGGCTATTCTATGTCTTATTTGCATGATTTGTGGTCAGAAATTCTTCCAACTCCCAACGTCATAGTTGTATATCTTTTCCTTGGCTTCAAGAATATGTCACTAATTATTTTATACAAGTCTCTCACTCATGATAATGTAAGAATAGAACACGATAGTGGCCCGCTGTGGTGCACTCTTGACAAGTAAACTGGCATGATATGTCTCGACATGCTGTTACGACAGCTAGCCTGACATGACAAGTATGAAAGACCTGGACACCGTGGGCGATTGCGTTTGTACAAATAAACTGGTACTGTCTTGTATCATGTCTAGGATGGGGATCCCTGAGTACCACGGTCAGGGTTACCTACTGAAATTGACTAAGGCTAATTAACTAGGATGATTCAGTAGTCATGAAGAGATTCCCAGCTACAGGCAATCCCGTTATCTGGGCGCATTAAGTGGACTTGTAGCCTACCGACGAGTATGGCACATTTTCAGCACACAGTCATGTGGTGCACCCTTCATAAACGGACATTCGACCCGGATAACCGGATGGTCTGCAGGGCTTGTGGCTGTTGGGGTAATCTCATTGCATCTTGCTAGTAACTAGGCCTGTGATAACCCTAGTTAGTTAAAAGTATCAAGCCGTACTCTTGATTGGCCGTGATTGATTGGATGAAGTTTATTCCAGCTTAGTCTTATCCTGATCCTGTACAAGATTGTATCAGGACATGATTTCTTGTATCGATAAATGATGGGATACCAAGTTCTGTTCAGGTGAAGGGTTACAACCCCGGTCCTTGTTTGGTTTAAGGGTTGTAACTTGGCTATCTGAATAGTTCCATGGTTATCCTATCATACATCGTCCTGCTTATTGTGCTTGCATTAACAATAAAGATCAGGGGTCCAGATCTGTTCAGGCGAAGGGTTACAACCCCGGTCCTTGTTTGGTTTAAGGGTTGTAACCTGGCTCCCGGAGCAGTTCTGTATCCTCTCCTCGTTTATTGTCTTATTGCTCCCCATGTCATGTTTGTCATGTTTTACCTTACTTTAATATCGTGATTATTTATACTGGCCTTAGCAATAAAGATCAGGGGTCCAGATCTGTTCAGGCGAAGGGTTACAACCCCGGTCCTTGTTTGGTTTAAGGGTTGTAACCTGGCTCCCGGAGCAGTTCTGTGTCCTCTCTTCATTATTGTCTTGTTATCTTATCAATAGTAATTGAGGCGGGTTTCTATTCAGGCGAAGGATTGCAACCCCGGTCCTTGTTTGGTTTAAGGGTTGCGGTCTGGCTACTTGAATGGTTTCTTCGTGCTCAATATATTATTGTTATCTCAGTTATTATCAGTATCTTTTAATTACCCTTACTATTTATTTGTGATATGCTGGTTTTAGTTCCTAAGTGAAGCCTCCTTTGTGGCACTTGCTCTTTCTGGGGTCTGACCCAGCTGGTTTTGTGTGGCCAGATATCGGAGCAACAACAGAGGATCCACCTGTCTTCCAGCCCGATGGTGACCACCAGGCGTAACCAGGGCAACGAGTGGGTTTCTTTTGTCCTCCCACTCTATTTGTAAAATTATTCTTTTGAGGCGTTTAGCCGGCGAGCACGTGTTAGCTCGTATTGCACCTTTATTTACTGTCTGCCTACGGGCTGTAACATGATTGACAGATCCTAGGGTTGATCATGTATGACGGAACTCTTGCTAGTCCTGACATTTTGTACGACTAGCTTCATGATCATCCAATATGTAATGTATGGGACGCCTTGCTATTATATATTTGGTGCTCTGACATCTTGTAACTACTATTACTTGCATGTGATTGAGACAATAGGCTTGTTCATGACCATAGAAGACTGTTGGCTTGTAGTTAAACCCTCATGTATCTAGACAGCCGTGACCGTATAGCGAGGTGGGTTGCACTTCAATATACGTAGCTGGCTATGTACGCCCCCGCTCTCCAGTATTCTGGTTCTGGGGCGTCTTTGTGTACCCAGTGGAGATATCAGACAGGAGATCATGGCGGAGGCTCACAGTTCGTAGTATTCCATTCATCCCGGCGGTACGAAAATGTACCGTGATATCCGCCAGCACTTTTGGTGGAATGGCATGAAGAGGAAGATAGCCCGGTTTGTCTCTCGTTGTTTAGTCTGCCAACAAGTTAAGGTTGAACATCAGAGACCAGCTGGACTACTTCAACCATTGCCGATTCCCGAGTGAAAATGGGAGCATATAACCATGGACTTTGTGACTGGATTGCCTAGATCCCCGGCTGGCAGAGACGTTATTTGGGTTATTATAGATAGACTCACGAAGGTGGCTCACTTTCTCTCGTTCAGAGTTGGTCAGTCGACGGCTCAGCTAGCGGAGATGTATCTCCGGCAGATTGTCAGGTTGCACGGTGTACCAGTCAGTATCACTTCGGATAGAGATTCAAGGTTTACGTCGCACTTTTGGCGTAGCTTGCAAGAAAGTTTGGGAACTCACCTCCAGTTCAGTTCAGCTTATCACCCGCAGACAGATGGCCAGTCGGAACGTACGATCCAGACTCTTGAGGATATGTTGAGATCTTGTACACTCGACTTCGGTGGTTCGTGGGAAGATCGCCTGCACCTGGTGGAGTTCTCGTACAACAATAGTTTTCAAGCTAGTATCCAGATGGCACCGTTCGAGGCACTGTATGGTAGGAAGTGTCGATCCCCGCTAGCCTGGGATGATGTTGGAGAGAGGCAGATGCTTAGTCCGAAAATGATTGCTCAGACCATTGAAGTGGTCAGAAGAGTCAGAAATCATCTTCGAGTTGCCCAAGATCGCCAGCGTCATTGGGCCGATTCTCATCGGCGCCCTCTTGAGTTTTCTGTCGGTGACCATGTATTTCTGAGGATTTCGCCTAACCGCGGCGTCATTCGTTTCGGCGTACGAGGAAAGCTTAGTCCTAGGTATATAGGGCCGTTCGACATTCTGGAGTGAGTAGGAGATGTATCCTATCGTCTCGCTCTTCCACCGTCGCTACGTGAGGTGCATGACGTATTTCATGTATCCCAACTGCGACGGTATATCCCGGACCCGAGCCACATCCTGGATCATTCGGAATTGGTTGTTGGTACCAACCTTTCGTATGAGGAGAGACCCGTGTCTATATTGGACCGAAGAGAGAAGATACTCAAGAACAAGACTATCAAGTTAGTCCGAGTTGCTTGGGGTCATCACTCTTTGGGTGAGTCGACGTGGGAGCGTGAGGATGATATCCGATCGCGATATCCCGACCTGTTTGACTCGTAAGGTATAATGTCTTCCTTATGCCTTATGCTTTCAATTCCTTGCTTGAATAAATGACTGCATGATAGACTGCTTGTTATAGCTTACGATTAGTATAGCTTGTCCTTGCAATTCTAGCCTCTTGATTAAATTCCGAGGACGGAATTCTTTGAAGGTGGGTAGAGTTGTAATGCCTGTGGTTCGTGTTACGTATCTTGGTATACGTGTACGTATTCTTGACTCGTATTGCGTATTTTTCTACATGGTTATTTTGGCATGTCATTGGTTGTGGCTTAGCTTGGTTCGGCTTAGCTTGGTTTGGTTTGCTTTTGGGTTCATCATGAACCAAAAGAAAACCCCTACCTACCACCACCACTACCCTTTTATTAACCCATTTTCCCTTTCTCTCTCTTCATTATTCTTCTTCTTCCCTATCATAACTTCTTCAACCACCAGGAGAAAGAGAGAGAGAGCTTAGGCAAGTGCAAACTTGCTTCATGATGGATCTCAAGTTTTATTGTTCCATTCTCTTCCTTACTTGATTCTAAGCCTCTTTAGAACTTGACATTTTTGGATTTGATGGATGGATTCTTGTAGATCTAAGTTTGTAAACTTTTCGGTTTTTCTTGGTTTTGATCTCTAAAACTTGGTTATTTTCAAAAACTAGTGTTTCTATGTTGTAGAGAACTCAATTTCATGCAGTTTTGGCTTTTGTTTCACTTGATTTCGGCTTCGGATGAGGAAGTTATGGCCAAAACAATTTCTGGTCATTTCTAGGTTCATCTGCAGCATAATCAGCATGTCGCAGAAGGCGCATGTCGCAGAAGGCGCATGTTGCAATGAAGCGCATGTCGCGATAGCCGCATATCATGTCGCAGAAGGCGCATGTCGCAGAAGGCGCATGTTGCAATGAAGCGCATGTCGCGGTAGCCGCACAGCATGTCGCAGTTGGCGCATATGATGTCTCTGTTGACGCATGTCGCAGTTGACGAATATTATGTCGCTGTTGGCGCATGTCGCAGTTGGCACATATGATGTCTCTGTTGACGCATGTCGCAGTTGACGAATATGATGTCGCTGTTGGCGCATGTCGCAGTTGACGAATATGATGTCGCTGTTGGCGCATGTCGCAGTTGGCGCATATGATGTCTCTGTTGACGCATGTCGCAGTTGACGAATATGATGTCGCTGTTGGCGCATGTCGCAGTTGGCGCATATGATGTCTCTGTTGACGCAAGTCGCAGTTGACGAATATGATGTCGCTGTTGTCGCTTGTCGCAGTTGGCACATATGATGTCGCTGTTGGCGCATATGAAGTCGCTATTGAGCCCCATGAGCCGCATGAGGCGCATGTCGCAGAATAGGCCGCATAGTGCCTGTTTTGGCTATTCTATGTCTTATTTGCATGATTTGTGGTCAGAAATTCTCCCAACTCCCAACGTCATAGTTGTATATCTTTTCCTTGGCTTCAAGAATATGTCACTAATTATTTTATGCAAGTCTCTCACTCATGATAATGTAAGAATAGAACACGATAGTGGCCCGCTGTGGTGCACTCTTGACAAGTAAACTGGCATGATATGTCTCGACATGCTGTTACGACAGCTAGCCTGACATGACAAGTATGAAAGACCTGGACACCGTGGACGATTGCGTTTGTACAAATAAACTGGTACTGTCTTGCATCATGTCTAGGATGGGGATCCCTGAGTACCACGGTCAGGGTTACCTACTGAAATTGACTAAGGCTAATTAACTAGGATGATTCAGTAGTCATGAAGAGATTCCCAGCTACAGGCAATCCCGTTATCTGGGCGCATTAAGTGAACTTGTAGCCTACCGACGAGTATGGCACATTTTTAGCACACAGTCATGTGGTGTACCCTTCATAAACGGACATTCGACCCGGATAACCGGATGGTCTGCAGGGCTTGTGGCTGTTGGGGTAATCTCATTGCATCTTGCTAGTAACTAGGCCTGTGATAACCCTAGTTAGTTAAAAGTATCAAGCCGTACTCTTGATTGGCCGTGATTGATTGGATGAAGTTTATTCCAGCTTAGTCTTATCCTGATCCTGTACAAGATTGTATCAGGACATGATTTCTTGTATCGATAAATGATGGAATACCAAGTTCTGTTCAGGTGAAGGGTTACAACCCCGGTCCTTGTTTGGTTTAAGGGTTGTAACTTGGCTATCTGAATAGTTCCATGGTTATCCTATCATACATCGTCCTGCTTATTGTGCTTGCATTAACAATAAAGATCAGGGGTCCAGATCTGTTCAGGCGAAGGGTTACAACCCCGGTCCTTGTTTGGTTTAAGGGTTGTAACCTGGCTCCCGGAGCAGTTCTGTATCCTCTCCTCGTTTATTGTCTTATTGCTCCCCATGTCATGCTTGTCATGTTTTACCTTACTTTAATATCGTGATTATTTATACTGGCCTTAGCAATAAAGATCAGGGGTCCAGATCTGTTCAGGCGAAGGGTTACAACCCCGGTCCTTATTTGGTTTAAGGGTTGTAACCTGGCTCCTGGAGCAGTTCTGTGTCCTCTCTTCATTATTGTCTTGTTATCTTATCAATAGTAATTGAGGCGGGTTTCTATTCAGGCAAAGGATTGCAACCCCGGTCCTTGTTTGGTTTAAGGGTTGCAGTCTGGCTACTTGAATGGTTTCTTCGTGCTCAATATATTATTGTTATCTCAGTTATTATCAGTATCTTTTAATTACCCTTACTATTTATTTGTGATATGCTGGTTTTAGTTCCTAAGTGAAGCCTACTTTGTGGCACTTGCTCTTTCTGGGGTCTGACCCAGCTGGTTTTATGTGGCCAGATATCGGAGCAACAACAGAGGATCCACCTGTCTTCCAGCCCGATGGTGACCACCAGGCGTAACCAGGGCAACAAGTGGGTTTCTTTTGTCCTCCCACTCTGTTTGTAAAATTATTCTTTTGAGGCGTTTAGCCGGCGAGCACGTGTTAGCTCGTATTGCACCTTTATTTACTGTCTGCCTACGGACTGTAACATGATTGACAGATCCTAGGGTTGATCATGTATGACTGAACTCTTGCTAGTCCTGACATTTTGTACGACTAGCTTCATGATCATCCAATATGTAATGTATGGGACGCCTTGCTATTATATATTTGGTGCTCTGACATCTTGTAACTACTATTACTTGCATGTGATTGAGACAATAGGCTTGTTCATGACCATAGAAGACTGTTAGCTTGTAGTTAAACCCTCATGTATCTAGACAGCCGTGACCGTATAGCGAGGTGGGTTGCACTTCAATATACGTAGCTGGCTATGTACGCCCCCGCTCTCCAGTATTCTGGTTCTGGGGCGTGACATCTTGAGATGGCCATGTACTGGATCTAGGCAAGACTAGACAAGATATGACTCCATCCAACATTCATGGCCAAGCAAAGAGTACGGCTTGATACTTTAACTAACTAGGCTTATCACAAGCCTAGTTACTAGCAAGATGCAATGAGATGTTCCGGCAGTCACAAGCCCTGCAGCTATCCAGGTTATCCAGGCGAGATTCATGTAAGAGTTATCAAGAATTATTAGGTGACTTAGAGTGCAGCACATGACAGTATGCATATTACTTGTTTCATGGAAGTGCCCCATATGACAGTGGGCTGTAAATGTGCCCTACTCGACGACAGGCTACAAGTCCATTCAAGGCGCCCAGATAACGGGATCACCTATAACTGGAAACATCTCTCTATATTAGCTACTCTGATCAATCTAGTAATTAACCTAGTCAGATTCAGCATGAATCCCTGACCGTGGTAACCAGGGATGCAAGTCCTAGACATGATGTAAGACGAGACTGGTAGCTTATACAAGCACATTCAAGAACAATCGTCCACGATGTCAAGACGATTTATTATTCAGCATGCCAAGATAGCCGTCACAACAATATCTTGATTATACATGTTATATTAGGTTTACATGTCATGTCAAGAGTGCGCCACAAAGGACCACTATCAATAGTTATCATGTTAATGTTGCTTGTTAAGAGTGCGCCACGACGGGCCACTATTATGTTATCATGTAAAGGCATGTTCAAGAGTGCACCACGACGGATCACCATCATGTAAATAAAGAAAAACATATACCAGAGTACACCATAACATGTCACTATCTAGTATAGGTAGAGAAGAGACGTGTAGCATGAGTGCACCACAACGGGCTACCATCATGCAAGCAAAGAAGTGACATGTAACGTAAGTGCATACAAAGCAAAGAAAATACATAAACCATGAGTGCACCTCAACGGGCCACTATCTAAGAAAGAAAACATGAGACAAGGATCGCATGTAAGAAAAAAATTAGATAAAAGACGTATCATGCCATGGAAGAAGAAATAAATAAAAGTATTACTTGACAAAATAATAAATGAAACTGTGCTAGTGTTAAGAATATAAGGGGGTACAATTATTCCCTAACAGTACAAAATCATCTAATCATGATAAGAGTTTATTACAGTCGAAGGAAACCTCAAAACGTCAAGTACAGAAAATATGCCAAAAGATCAAAACTATGATTGAAGTTATCAATCACATATGAACTCCAGTTAAAGTGAAACAAGAATATTCTTGAAGCCAAGACAAAGATCTACAACTTTCATGTTGGGAGTTGGGAGAAATTTTGGCCACAAATCAGCCAAATAGGACATAAAACAGCCAAAATAGGCACTATACGGCACTATGCAAGCCATGCGGCACTATTCATCCATACGGCACTATACAAACCTGCGACACTATGCAAGCCATACGGCACTATTCATCCATACGGTACTATGCAAGCCTGCGGTACTATGCAAGCCATGCGGCAGTATTCATCCATACGATACTATGCAAGTCTCTGGCACTATGCAAGCCATACGGCACTATTCATCCATACGGCACTATGCAAGCCTGTTGCACTATTCATCAATGCGGTACTATTCCAGCCTACGATACTATTCACCGTCCCTGCCAGAATCAGGACAGATGAACATAGAAGATGTCCAAAACTTGCTTTGGCCATAACTTCCTCAAAATAAGCCAAAATCTAACTTTTCAAAGGTCCATTTTGGGTACAATCGAATTATCTACAACATAGAATAATCAAAACTGAAAAATAATGAAGTTTGGTAGATCAAAACCCAAGACAACCGAAAAGACTACAAACTTAGATCTACAAAAATCCATCCGTCTAAACCGAAAACTCCAAGTCCTAAAGATGCTAAGAATCATGTAGAGAAGAAGAAAAAACAATAAAATAGAAAATCCATCATGAAGCAAGTTGCACTTGCCTAAGCTCTCTAGGTTGGTGGAAGAGTAATGGAGGAGGAAGAAGAAGTTATGAGAAATAATGAAGGAGATGAGAGAGTGGAGTTGACTTATATAGTAAGCCTCACCATCTCAAACCAAACCAAAACCAAACCAAACCAAAATAAACCAAGCAAGCTAAACCAAGTCAAATTGAACCAAACCAAATCAAATAAACCAAGTCAAGATTAAACCAAGACTAGGCTAAGCAAGACAAGTCTAACTACGGTCCACCTGATAAATGTCAGAAATTCGTATACGTATACTGAAGATATGTATAACGAGAAATGGGAGTGACAACTCTACCCACCTTAAAAGAATTTTGTCCTCAAAATTTAATCAAGAGGCTGGAGATGTCGGAGCAAGCTATACTAAAGCACAACCATCTATGACTAGCAACCAATCAAGCAATCATTCATGCAAGCAAGGAATTAAAAGGCATAAGGCATAAGGAAGATACTCTGCTGGAAACCTCTTTTCCGGTTCTGCATCTGAGCTTGGGTCTAGGCATACTGCTGGGGTTTCTGCTGCTGGAAGACTTGTGCCTGAGGCTACAATGGCCTCGGAGACTGGTACTGCTGCTGCTGCTGCACTAGTGCTGGGGCTGGTCCCCTAACCGATGGACTAGTTAGGTACGACGATGATGAACTGGCCCTATTCGGACAGAACCCTATCATGTGGTCCGGTGCCCCACAAGCCAAGCACAATCCCTGTGCTCTGCGGCATTCTAATACTACATGCCCTGGCTTCCCACAATGAGTGTAGCCCATTGCGGAAGACTGCTCCTGCTTCTGTTGCTGAGGATACGCCGGTGTCGAGTGCTGAACCGACGTAACTAAATTCGCCCTTCGGGGAACTCCAATCGACAAAGCCCTAACCGTTGGGGCTGGTGCTGAGGACAGACTCATCTGCCCATGAGATCTTTTCCTGCTTCCGGTTCGATCCACGATCCTCTGCGAGGTATATTCGTGCTTCCTAGCTGCCCTCAAGATAGCATCAAAAGTTTGATGCTCGAACTGCTCCACCGCTAGAATAATCTCGAGGTGGAGTTCCTGCTGGAACCGCTGGGCTCGGTTCAACTCGGTTGCCACCAAGGTAGGAGCAAACCGACTGAGTCTTGAAAATTCGACCGCATATCCATTGACCGTCCTGCTCATCTGCTTCAAATTGGCGAATCTCGTCTGCAGATCATGTCGAGCCACTGCATCAAAGTACTTGATCTGAAACATGTCACTGAATGTCGCCCATTGGACAAGCGTCGCCAATCCTGCTGCCAATATCGTCCACCAGGTACGGGCTAAGTCCAATAACTGTAGACGCACTACAGCCACCTTCTCTTCCTCTGGAGTCTTGGCTTCTCCCAAGATAATCTCGATGTCCTGGAGCTAGGCATCAGCCGCAATCGCGTCCTCGCTGCCGTCAAAGAAGGGAGGGTTCAGGCGCTTAAAATTGTTAGCTGCATTGTTCCCTTGGTAACCAACTCTGTCCATGGCATCTTGTACTGTCTGGTGCAGGACATCGCCCCGAATATCCTGTGATGCAAGCAATTTTCTGATAAGTCCAATCAAGTCCCTGTTGTCGGACTCTGAGGCTGGACTGGCTGAACTGGGGGCTCTGGGTCATCAGAGTGCATGACTCGGGATGCTGCTCCCGAGTGCTGGGCTTGATCTTCTTGTTGCTGCTGGGGTGCTGGTTGAGCTTCTTCCGGCTGATCGGTAGGACCAGGAACTATGCCACTAAAGAAATAGCATGGAAAATAATAAGGAAGGACCAACATAGATAGAGGATATAAGCATGTGATCAGGTCAAGATTCTAGGAAGATTAGAAAGCACGAAAGTGATCAAGGGAGAATGCTGATTAAGACATCTATTCGGTAAAACCTTCACATATCTTGATTTACAAGACCTGCATGGGCCACCACTTAAACCGTGTCACGCCCCATAAGCCAGAATACTAGAGAGCAGGGGCAGACACAGCCAGCTACATATATAGAAGTGTAAACTACCTCGATATACGGTCACGAATGTTTAGATGTATGAGGGTTTATCTACAAACCATCAGTCTCTTATGGTCAAGAATAAGCCTAGTGTCTCAATCTTAAGCAAACAATAATAGTTGCAATATGTTAGACCATCAGATATTCAATAGTAAGGCATCCCATATATTTCATATACAGATGATCATGAAGCTATTCGTACAAAATATAAGGACTAGCAAGAGTTTCAGTCATACATGATTAACCCTAGGATTTGTCAATCATGTTATAGCCCTTAGGCGGACATGAATCATAAGTATTAAATACGAGCTAACACTTGCTCGGCGGCTAAACTTCTCAAAAGAATATGTCACGACCCGCTTCCGAATAATCGGACACGAGTCGGATACGCCCAGCCTTCGTCATTAGACACGACGAGGTAAGCTGTACCAAACTAGGGAAATCTAACCAGATAATCATAAATGTATATAATCACAGCATCTAAAAAACGTATCCCAGAATGATCACCATAATCCACAATTCTATGTATATATATGTACGAGTCATCAAGAATGAAATGTACTATGAATTCTAAAACAATATCTAAGAGTAAAGCTAATAGTCTAAACCTGAAACCTCAAGCTAAGTCATGACCCATCCTGCTCAGCTAAGATCCCGGGCTCTGGCCCATATGATAGAATGATATCCTGCAAGTATACCTGCAACATATCCAGCCAGGAGCGGAGCAAAGTACAGTTCTAGGTAATGAACAAGAACATCATGATATGGAAATAATTACAGGAGAACATAAACTATAAAGTACAGAAAAGAACATGAAAGTACAGGAAATAAAGTACAGAAAATGTAAAGTACATGAATGTAACTATGAACCAGAAGTACAAGACATGACAAGTGTACCATGTTTGAAATACAACTAGTCCATATGACCGGCTAGGAGTAAGCACATAAAAACACATAAAAGTACATGAATGGTACGGCTTAGGGCCCGCGTGCACGGTACGAGGCCTAAGCTATTTACATGAATATAGTAACCTGGGTTTGGTCACATGGCTAGTGTATTTTCCAACCAGACACAAGTAATACAAGAACAAGATAGTACATAAGTACAGGGGTACATGATATCGTGTCATGATGAGTCACAAGAAAGAGTACAAGAATGTAAATGCTCAAAAACCGTAGAAAAGTACTTGCCTTGCTCCGGTAAAGTACGGATAAAGATCGGAGCTAAATGTCCTCCTGTTATGAATAATTTACAAACTGATTAATATCTAAATTAGTTCTAATTTACCTATCAAGTATTTTAATACCAATGGGAAAATAATAGGGATTTAAGTAAAAAATTATTTATAACCAAATGCCACTTGTTTGGAAAATAATCCTAAGTTTGACAACCTTTACCTATTTAGCCTTGAATTAGTTTAAAGGAAAAATCTCAATTCCAACAATTGAACCAACATCCTAACTAGTTCTCAGGTACTAAATCACCAAAGTAAAGCATATAAAAATCTCAAGCTCAATAACTGAATCACACATACACACAATAACAGGTTTACCACTAGCACTGAGCCCCTGGTACACAAGTCTCAGATTCACCCAAATGGTCCAAAATATTCAAGAGAAGATTAACATAATCCAAAATGATCCTTCCAACTAGTACCAGTAACCACAATACCCATCCTTGAGAATTAATACAAATTGAATTCTAACCCAAAACAAACATAAGGAATTCATACCAAAACTTAAATCATAGTAATTAATACACTTTGAACAACCAGAATAACATAAGTAAAATAAAAATAAGCCCCTGCATTTAGACTCTACCAAACGCACAGTCCAAATTGAATTGAGAATCAACTTAGTAAGGGGGATCCTGCTACCTGCTACTTCCAAATTCCTACTTCAAAGAATCAGCAACACACACACACAGTCTGGTCACGAACACGCAGTTGGACACGAACACGCAACATTCAAATTGATGCACCTGGACACTAAACTGGACACGCCAACCCCAATAACCTTCCCATCCTGTCCAACACACACCCGACTCAAAGAGGAGAATAACAATTTCAATTATTTAAATGGAAGGATGACATGAATACCTGAAACAAAAATAATGAGGATCGAGAGTGTCTTCGCGTATCGGACACAAATACTGGACTCCTCTGCTACGAATTCTACTGTAATGTTCCAACAACCAGTGCACAAGGAGAAAGAACTCAGAAACTGATTTCTTTGAAATAAACTTACGAATTAAAATAGTGAAAACTCTAGACTAGAATACTCGCCGTGCTACAATTGTCGATTGAACGCCAATTCGATTTAATCCTAAATTTTTGATATCAACTTATGAAATATGCAGACCAAAAATTTGCCTCTGTCAACCCCTTGACCAATTTTTATCCTCGCATATTTTTATATATATATTTTATATTTATTTGTTACATACAATTGTTATGTTTATATTAGTTTTATTTGAAATACTAATTAAGGGATTCAAAGAGTAATAAGGGTATTAGCAGGGGCTTTAGTGCATAAGTATCAAAAGTCTTACTTATGGTTCAGGAGTATAAATTCCAGATTTGTTAGAGGGCTTGATGGAAAATTTCAAATTTAAATTTCCTAACGGCCAAGTTAGAATCGAGCAGAGATTTGAACTCATCCTGCTATGAATCAAAAACCATTGAGTATGATCTAAACTCTCATTCAAATCCCATCGAATCCAAAGGAGATAAACTCAAATCTGTTTCAAACACAAATTCCCTCTATCCAAGTCTCACCATATATATAGAGAGCAACAGCCGCCCTATCCTCTTAGAGCCCTAAAAGAATCTCGTTACTTTCCCTGTCGCAAGAACGCAAGTGGGATCGAGAAGGAGCGAGGAATCACTCGAGTTCAGGCAATTAACCAAATATGTACATGTTTACTCTTACATTTACAGTTCGTGTTTAAATACCTTTAATGCTCGAAGCAATACCTAAGAGGAAGGGTAAGAGTGTTCAGAGATTTATAAGCAAACATGACATGCTCTGTAGGCACAGAGCATAATGTGTAGACATGGCCTAGCATATTGGATGTTAAGGTACAAGTGTATCCTGGCTAAAGGCATAGCCGCTAGTATATGGGACTGTGCAAAATCGTACATGGTCAGGAAGTATAGCTGACAGTGCGTACCAGGTCGTCCCTAGGCGAGTTATGGGATCAGGAATAGGGAGTTGAGGAATCTTGAGAACACTTTCGTATTTTGTATGAGAGTTAATAGTAGATACGATGTTTGAAACCTTCGAATCTAAATCGATAAATTAATAGCATATCGGTGTGTTGGGCGATACATGGTACCATATTTGTATAACCGAACAGCTCTGATACTCGAATTATACATTTGAACACTTGATATGAAGAGGAATGTTTAGGTACCAGTTTGACACATATCACAACTGATATATTTCTACTTCTGTTCTTCTGAAATGTAAGTGTGGCTAACTAGACTTGTTGACCTTAATTTATTTGAGGTTCATTTCTATATCACCAACTTCATTCTCGCTTTGCTTGTTGGATGAAGTCAGAAATCTGGATACCCGTATGAAGGATTACTCATGTATCTAGGCTTGTTAGAATTTATGCAATAAGACATTGGTGGGTTTTTACTCTGATAGTTTTGGCATTAGTTCAGAGCATTTAAACAGGCTCACATCAGTTCCCATATAGTTTAGAAGGTCACACTAAGGTATCAGATTACAGGAGGAAACCCAATGTATCAGTCCTTGTAAGCCCTGTGTTAAACAGGGAATAGGTTAACACCCTGTGGTAGATGAGCCTAGGAGTAGTAGGTTGTACCTGGAGCCTGGTCAATACTCTACCACATAAATGCAAGGTCATGAACTTGTACCAGTGTACAAGTCTCTATGGTACACCCTCTATTGACATCCTAAGATGTAACATTTGTACTCACTGGTACAGATAACAGGGGATCCTGGTATCAAGTGGATACCATATGGGAGTGATCCTAATGTCTTGTAGACATAGACATGGTACCTCCTTATGAGCATAAGTACATGTAGTAGGCGACCTAAGTCCTACGTTTATTATGGGGAGGGACCTGGGTACTTGACAGGTCAATACTAATCTTGAAACCACCACAAACCTTGAGACCATCTCCTATACATTACACCAGGAAGGTGATGCAGGACATAGTCTAAAGGACCAGGAACTAACCTAGTTATGTAGAGAACTCCCTTGCATTGGAACCTCAGAAATTTGGGTTTAGATAGTGTCAGTGGTAATGAGAATAGGTCGGGAAACCCTGACCTCTTATACAGATGAGCATGGACTACACCATGTGAATGTGGGTTAAGGAGAAGTTGTTTGTTAATGATCAATTTTATTTGAGCAATGTATTAAATTGACATTTCCCGACACCAATAAGAATTGTTGGACTACAGCAGGTATGGTTAGTTAGTAATAAGAGTAGGATGTCCATTATGTACCAAGTGTTTAGGACTGTGCAACCAAGAAGAGGAAGAAGTGTATCAGCAAGGATAAAGTGTAGATGGCCCATTGGTGCCAATACAACCACCTAACACCATATACTAGAACTGAATGCTAGGGGTAGCTATCCATACAGGGGATGTGCCCCACTGTACTCATTAGAGATTTTCCTAGGAGTTTCTATCATGAACCATTGATACAGGCATACAAACTTCTCTTGTATCCTTGGGATACAGAGGTCAAGTGCTCTGTTAAGAGGGTTGAGACACCAGTAGTCAAACATAGACAAGGGTCCTGAAGCAACTGAAAAACATTAGTTGCAACTTGAGACAGTAACTATATGGGCAATAGTAACTGGAAATTGTATACCAGTCTACTTTCAATAAATGAGGTATTAATGTACCAGGTTGCATCAGATGTCTCACATTCTTGGGTTAGAGTCTTTTCAATCACCATCTAGAGAAAGGAAATAGATTATCACCAGCTTATTCATGAGCTTGTATGGTATCCATGCTAAAAGTAAGCTGGAGTTGTAACTTGTGACTTCCTGGAAATGAATAAGGTACACAAATTGCCATGCCTATGTATGGTCGAGCCCACCTCAATATCTTATTATTAATCCAGGCTTGTCACCTGTAAAATAAATAGTTAGGAAGATGACTCACCATTGCCATACAGTTTACGTAGGGACATGAGGCAATGCTTGCCCATGAGTCTCCCATGATATTAGCTTGTTAGGACACATGCTTGACCATGAACTTTTATGAAAGGGATAGGAGTACCAGACTAGGAGTTACTAATGGGTAGATTCAACACAAGGATAGCACTGATATAAGTGAAAGAACAGTATACATGTATAAGCATTTCAGTTCACCTAGAAGACCAATAGAGAAAAACCTAGTATAGTCCAATAGTCATAAACCAAATTGATTAGGACTAACTTAGGAAACTAACAAGTAAGTAGAGGTTTGGTCTTGTTCAGTTATTGACAGTATGTATATGGTATAAAATAGGCTACTTGGACTTGATTCAGCACTTGAACCTTACCAGCAGCTCAGGACCTAAGGCAAGTATACCTTGCCTCCCTCTACAGTTTTATTTACATGCATTTCTTTTCAGTTTTCAGTCTTTGATTGTTTATGGACATGTGCTTTTCGTGTTATATTCTGTAGAGTTGTTTTTATTGTTTATAGCCATGTTCATGTTTTGGCCTTGTGTTTCACATTTGGAGTTTCTCGTCAGTACCTTGCTTGTGTCGTGTCATAGAACGAGTACGTGTAGTGAACTGCCATAGCCTTGATTATCGTTGTACACAACCAGATAGTCCATACTCGGGACGAGGGTTGTTTTGTGTACCAGAGAGTCCACACTCGGGACGAGGGTTGACCAATTACACCAGAGAGTCCACACACGGGACGAGGGTGTCTTGCCGTGAGCTTACCTGAGAGTCCACACTCGGGACGAGGGTTAGTGCTTAGTTCAAACCAGAGAGTCCACACTCGGGATGAGGGTTTGGTTTCTTCCATTGATCTCGTGTATTCGTTCATCCGACAGTTCATTTATACGTAGTTGTTCTAGTGTTCGTATTCGTGTTCGTATTCGTGTTCGTGTTCGTAGTCATTTGTCTTGTCCTTGTTCTTTCTTGTTTATTTCTTGCGCATGATAAAACTGTTAGATAGGCATGTATATTATGTATCTTGCTATGTCCTCTGAGGACCTGATGATCTCCTCAGGTTTAGCGATTGCATGGAGTTAGCTAGTAGTTCTGGATGGCAGAGGATTTGCGATTCTTGCGGGATTCAGGTATCGTTATCATGTTTATTATCTGCTCGTGCCTTATGTTCCTTATCATGATATACTTTTCTTGTTAGTTACATTTATAGACTCATATCATTTCTTAGAGTCTAATCGGACATATATGTTAGTGGGCTGCAGACCACGACCCATACTTGTTCATCCTTGTTTATTATTCTTGTTGTAGATTGAGATATAGATTTGTTTGCCATGATTTGGCAGTATACCATAGCCTTGACAGCGTTTACGTATTCGAGTCCGGCTGGAGTCCGTTCGATACGTAGCTGGTTTGCTCACGTGCTCGCGTCCGAAAATTGGGTGCGGGTTATGACAAGTTATTTTGGTGGCCCATGCAGGTCAGAGCATATCGTATCGGTTACGTAACTGTACTGATACGAGCCTGCGATAATGACTAAACCTTAGAATTCTCAATCCACTCTGCCTTGAAAATTCTCTTAGAAATTTCTCTACGTCTTTGAAACTCCATATTTGTTCTCGATTATACTTTCTTACTTTTCGTACCATTGATTCTCGTCCCTTCCTATTCCGGGGTGACGAATGATCGTGTTGTATAGAATTCATCAGAGATTCTTAAGTTATAGTATAATATTGCTTGATTATTTAATTTTTTGGTTGTTTAATAGATATGGAGGATTAAGGATACCATACGTCTTAGATATTTTTGGTAGAATTATTAGCCACTAGTTAGAAGGTTATAAGATTTCAGCGATCGTATTTTGAGGAGTAGTGTGGCCAAAGGTGGGTAGAAGTTCTCGAAGTTTCATAGTTACAAATGGCTAGGAGCAGGATATAAACTATTTTTGAGGAGATTAAGGTAGTAGTAGACTTTGAATTTTAAGGAATAGTTTTGAATTAGAATTTTGAGGACAAATTTGTTTAAGGGGGGTAGAGTTGTCAACCCCTTGACCAATTTTTATCCTCGCATATTTTTATATATATATTTTATATTTATTTGTTACATACAATTGTTATGTTTATATTGGTTTTATTTGAAATACTAATTAAGGGATTCAAAGAGTAATAAGGGTATTAGCAGGGGCTTTAGTGCATAAGTATCAAAAGTGTTACTTCTGGTTCAGGAGTATAAATTCCAGATTTGTTAGAGGGCTTGATGGAAACTTTCAAATTTAAATTTCCTAACGGCCAAGTTAGAATCGAGCAGAGATTTGAACTTATCCTGCTATGAATCAAAAACCATTGAGTATGATCTAAACTCTCATTCAAATCCCATCGAATCCAAAGGGGATAAACTCAAATCTGTTTCAAACACAAATTCCCTCTATCCAAGTCTCACCATATATATAGAGCAACAGCCGCCCTATCCTCTTAGAACCCTAAAAGAATCTCGTTACTTTCCCTGCCGCAAGAACGCAAGTGGGATCGAGAAGGAGCGAGGAATCACTCGAGTTCAGGTAATTAACCAAATAGGTACATGTTTACTCTTACATTTACAGTTCGTGTTTAAATACCTTTAATGCTCGAAGCAATACCTAAGAGGAAGGGTAAGAGTGTTCATAGTTTTATAAGTAAACATGACATGCTCTGTAGGCACAGAGCATAATGTGTAGACATGGCCTAGCATGTTGGGTGTTAAGGTACAAGTGTATCCTGGCTAAAGGCATAGCCGCTAGTATATGGGGCTGTGCAAAATCGCACATGGTCAGGAAGTATAGCTGACAGTGCGTACCAGGTCGTCCCTAGGCGAATTATGGGATCAGGAATAGGGAGTTGAGGAATCTTGAGAACACTTTCGTATTTTGTATGAGAGTTAATAGTAGATACGATGTTTGAAACCTTCGAATCTAAATCGATAAATTAATAGCATACCGGTGTGTTGGGCGATACATGGTACCATATTTGTATAACCGAACAACTCTGATACTCGAATTACACATTTGAACACTTAGTATGAAGAGGAATGTTTAGGTACCAGTTTGACACATATCACAACTGATATATTTTTACTTCTGTTCTTCTGAAATGTAAGTATGGCTAACTAGACTTGTTGACCTTAATTTGTTTGAGGTTTATTTCTATATCACCAACTTCATTCTCGCTTTGCTTGTTGGATGAAGTCAGAAATCTGAATACCCGTATGAAGGATTACTCAGGTATCTAGGCTTGTTAGAATTTATGCAATAAGACATTGGTGGGGATTTTACTCTGATAGTTTTGGCCTTAGTTCAGAGCATTTAAACAGGCTCACATCAGTTCCCATATAGTTTAGAAGGTCACACTAGAGTATCAGATAACATGGGGAAACCCAATGTCTCAGTCCTTGCAAGCCCTGTGTTAAACAGGGAATAGGTTAACACCCTGTGGTAGATAAGCCTAGGAGTAGTAGGTTGAACCTGGAGCCTGGTCAATACTCTACCACATAAATGCTAGGTCATGAACTTGTACCAGTGTACAAGTCTCCATGGTACACCCTCTATTGACATCCTAAGATGTAACATTTGTACTCACTGGTACAGATAACAGGGGATCCTGGTATCAAGTGGATACCATATGGGAGTGATCATAATGTCTTGTAGACATAGACATGGTACCTCCTTATGAGCATAAGTACATGTAGTAGGTGACCTAAGTCCTACGTTTAGTATGGCGAGGGACCTGGGTACTTGATAGTTCAATACTAATCTTGAAACCACCACAAACCTTGAGACCATCTCCTATACATTACACCAGGAAGGTGATGCAGGACATGGTCTAAAGGACCAGGAACTAACCTAGTTATGTAGGGAACTCCCTTGCATTGGAACCTCAGAAATTTGGGTTTAGATAGTGTCAGTGGTAATGAGAATAGGTCGAAAAACCCTGACCACTTATACAGATGAGCATGGACTACTCCATGTGAATGTGGGTTAAGGAGAAGTTGTTTGTTCTGATCAATTTTATTTGAGCAATGTATTAAATTGATATTTCCCGACACCAATAAGAATTGTTGGACTACAGCAGGTATGGTTAGTTAGTAATAAGAGTAGGATGTCCATTAGGTACCAAGTGTTTAGGACTGTGCAGCCAAGAAGAGACAGAAGTGTATCAGCAAGGATAAAGTGTAGATGGCCCATTGGCGCCAATACAACCACCTAACACCATATACTAGAACTGAATGCTAGGGGTAGCTGTCCATACAGGGGATGTGCCCCACTGTACTCATTAGAGATTTTCCTAGAAGTTTCTATCATGAACCATTGATACAGGCATACAAACTTCTCTTGTATCCTTGAGATACAGAGGTCAAGTGCTCTATTGAGAGGGTTGAGACACCAGTAGTCAAACATAGACAAGGGTCCTGAAGCATCAGAAAAACATTAGTTGCAACTTGAGACAGTAACTATATGGGCAATAGTACCTGGAAATTGCATACCAGTCTACTTTCAATAAATGAGGTATTAATGTACCAGGTTGCATCAGATGTCTCACATTCTTGGTTAGAGTCTTTTCAATCACCATCTAGAGAAGGGAAATAGATTATTACCAACTTATTCATGAGCTTGTATGGTATCCATGCTAAAAGTAAGCTGGAGTTGTAACTTGTGACTTCCTGGAAATGAATAAGGTACACAAATTGCCATGCCTATGTATGGTCGATCCCACCTCAATATCTTATTGTTATTGCAGGCTTGTCACCTGTAAAACAAATAGTTAGGAAGATGACTCACCATTGCCATACAGTTTAAGTAGGGATATGAGGCAATGCTTGCCCATGAGTCTCCCATGATATTAGCTTGTTAGGACACATGCTTGACCATGAACTTTTATGAAAGTGATAGGAGTACCAGACTAGGAGTTACTAATGGGTAGATTCAACACAAGGATAGCACTGATATAAGTGAAAGAACAGTATACATGTATAAGCATTTCAGTTCACCTAGAAGACCAATGGAGAAAAACCTAGTATAGTCCAATAGTCATAAACCCAAATTGATTAGGACTAACTTAGGAAACTAACAAGTAAGTAGAGGTTTGGTCTTGCTCAGTTATTGACAGTATGTATATGGTATAAAATAGGCTACTTGGACTTGATTCAGCACTTGAACCTTACCAGCAGCTCAGGACCTAAGGCAAGTATACCTTGCCTCCCTCTACAGTTTTATTTACATGCATTTCTTTTCAGTTTTCAGTCTTTGATTGTTTATGGACATGTGTTTTTCATGTTATATTCTCTAGAGTTGTTTTTATTGTTTATAGCCATGTTCATGTTTTGGCCTTGTGTTTCACATTTGGAGTTTCTCGTCAGTACCTTACTTGAGCTGTGTCATAGAATGAGTGCGTGTAGTGAACTGCCATAGCCTTGATTATCGTTGTACACAACCAGAGAGTCCACACTCGGGACGAGGGTGTTTGTCGTGATCATTGGCACCAGAGAGTCCATACTCGGGACGAGGGTTGACCAATTACATCACAGAGTCCACACACGGGACGAGGGTATCTTGCCGTGAGCTAACCAGAGTATCTACACTCGGGACGAGGGTTAGTGCTTAGTTCAAACCAGAGAGTCCACACTCGGGACGAGGGTTTGGTTTCTTCCATTGATCTCGTGTATTCGTTCATCTGGCAGTTCATTTATATGTAGTTGTTCTAGTGTTCGTATTCGTGTTCGTATTCGTGTTCGTGTTCATAGTCATTTGTCTTGTCCTTGTTCTTTCTTGTCTATTTCTTGTGCATGATAAAACTGTTAGATAGGCATGTATATTATGTATCTTGCTATATCCTCTGAGGACCTGATGATCTCCTCAGGTTTAGCGATTGCATGGAGTTAGCTAGTAGTTCTGGATGGCAGAGGATTTGCGATTCTTGCGGAATTCAGGTATCGTTATCATGTTTATTATCCGCTCGTGCCTTATGTTCCTTATCATGACATACTTTCTTGTTAGTTACATTTATAGACTCATATCATTTCTTAGAGTCTAATCGGACATATATGTTAGTGGGCTGCAGACCACGACCCATACTTGTTCATCCTTGTTTATTATTCTTGTTGTGGATTGAGATATAGATTTGTTTGCTGTAATTTGGCAGTATACCATAGCCTTGACAGCGTTTACGTATTCGAGTCGGGCTGGAGTCCGTTCGGTACGTAGCTGTCTTGCTCACGTGCTTGCGTCCGAAAAGCGGGTGCGGGTCGTGACAGCCTCTAACTGAGTAGAAACTTTCAACCCGATCTTAACACAAAATGTGTGATCCATGAAATGAAATAGAGATTCGATCACAACAAATTCAGTAAAAACCGAGATCAAGGGCGACTTACCAAATCAATAAAAGAACTCAAGCAACCTGAGGAAAATCATCATCTCTCCGCCAATTAAGCCTCCTTGGAAGGGTCTCGATCAGGAACGAAAATGAAGCAGAGCAGAGAAATGAATCTGCCAGTTCCGATACAAAAATAATTAGATCGATCGGCCAGAAAAATAAAAAGAAGCATGAACAGAACCGAAATCACCGCTCGCCGTCACCGGAGAGGAAGTCTCGTCGTCGTGGTCGTCGAGAGGTGGTCACCGATGCTTCGAAGTCGTCGAGAGGAGCTCGTCGTTGCTGACGTCTTCAGCTCGTCGTTGCCGTGCTCAGCTGTCGAGCTCACCGGAGAGAAAGTCTCCTGGCCGACGGGTTGGAAAACCCTAGGCTAAGCTCAGTAAAGGGCTCTGGAAAAAGAGCTCAGGGAAAAATGAACAGTGTGGAGAGAATGAGCCTTTCTCTCTCCACTCAAATTTTTAAAAAATGAAAATAACTTTGCAAAAATCCCTCCCGCAATAAACCTATTTTGTATAAGTCCCTCCACTAAGTAAACTTTTCAAAAAACTCCTCCTCCTTTTCATTATTTCAGGATTTATATAAAAAACTGTTAGAGAACCAAATGGTGGGCCCGAAAGTTTGTTATTCAAATTTTTTTAAAAAATATTTCCTGCTCTAACCAATTCCCTTCAAAAGTATAAATCAAATATTTATTATTTAAACTAGACTTGTAATTATTACTAGGAAATTTAATTTCTTTAAAATAGGAAAGTGGAGTTACAAAATAATTTACAATAGAGTGGGAGAGCAAAATAAAATCCACTCGTTGCAAGGGTTGCGTCTAGTGTTCACCATCTGGCTGGAAGGCTCGGAGATCCTCAGGTGCTACTCCGAAATCTGGCCATACAAAACCAGCTGGGTCAGACCCCAGAAAGAGCAAGTGCCACAAGGAAGGCTTCACTTAAGAACTAAAACTAGCATATTAGCACATAAGGACATAAATAAAATAACAAAAGACATGAGTTAGAGAAAAAAGGGTGATAAACGATAAGATAACTAAAGGACTATTACGGTAACCAAGTTACAACCCGTAAACCAAACAAGGACCGGGGTTGTAACCCTTCACCTGAACAGAACTTAGTCTCTAACCAATTATCGATAAAGTAAAGCATACACAAGCATGTCCTGAGATAGCTATGTACTGGATCTAGGCAAGACTAGACAAGATAGGACTCCATCCAACATTCACGGCCAAGCAAAGAGTACGGCTTGATACTTTAACTAATTAGGGTTATCACAAGCCTAGTTACTAGCAAGATGTAATGAGATATTTCGGCAGTCACAAGCCCTGCAGCTATCCAGGTTATCCAGGCGAGATTCATATAAGAGTTATCAAGAATTATTAGGTGACTTAGAGTGCAACACATGATAGTATGCATATTACTTGTTTCAAGAAGTGCCCTACATGACAGTGGGATGGAAATGTGCCCTACTCGACGGCAGGCTATAAGTCCATTTAAGGCGCCCAAATAACCGGATCGCCTGTAACTGGAAACATCTCTCTATATTAGCCACTTTGATCAATCTATTAATTAACCTAGTCAGATTCAGCATGAATCCCTGACCGTGGTAACCAGGGATGCAAGTCCTAGACATGATACGAGACGAGACTGGTAGCTTATACAAGCACATTCAAGAACAATCACCTACGGTGTCAAGACGAGTTATTATTCAGCATGTTAAGATAGTCGTCGTAATAGCATCTTGATTATACATGTCATATTAGGTTTACTTGTCATGTCAAGAGTGCACCACAACGGACCACTATCAAGAGTTATCATGTTAAGGTTGCTTGTTAAGAGTGCGTCACGACGGGCCACTATTATGTTATCATGTAAAGACATGTTCAAAAGTGCACCACGACGGATCACCATCATGTAAACAAAGAAAGACATGTTCCAGAGTGCACCACAACGGGTCACTATCTAGTATAGGTAGAGAAGAGACGTATAGCATGAGTGCACCACAACGGACCACCATCATACAAGCAAAGAAGTGACATGTAACGTAAGTGCATACAAAGAAAAGAAAAGACATAAACCATGAGTGCACCCCAACGGGCCACTATCTAAGAAAAAAATATGCGACAAGGATCGCATGTAAGAAAGAATTAGATAAAAGACGTATCATGACATGGAAGAAAAAATAAATAAAAGTACTACTTGATAAAACAATAATGGAAACTGTGCTAGTGTTAAGAATATAAGGGGGTACAATTATTCTTTAACTGTACAAAATTATCTAATCATGATAATAGTTTATTACAGTCGAAGGAAACCTCAAAATGCCAAGTACAGAAAATATGCCAAAAGATCAAAACTATGATTGAAGTTATCAATCGCATATGAACTCCAGATAAAGTGAAACAAGAATATTCTTGAAGCCAAGACAAAGATCTACAACTTTTATGTTGGGAGTTGGGAGAAATTCAGGCCACAAATCAGCCAAATATGACATAAAACAGCCAAAAAACAGCCAAAATAGGCGCTATGCATCACTATGCATGCAATGCGGTACTATGCAAGCCTGCAGCACTATTTATCCATGCGGCACTATGCAAGCCTGTGACACTATACAAGCCATGCGACACTATTCATCCATGCGGTACTATGCAAGCCATGCGGCAGTATTCATCCATGCGGCACTATGCAAGTCTGCAGCACTATTCATTCATACGGCACTATACAAGCATACGACACTATTCATCCATACGGCACTATTCAAGCCTACGGTACTATTTATCGTCCCTGCCAGAACCAGGACAGATGAACATAGAAGATGTCCAAAACTTGCTTTGGCCATAACTTGCTCAAAACAAGCTGAAATCTAACTTTTCAAAGGTCCGTTTTGGGTAAAATTGAATTCTCTACAACATAGAACAATCAAACTTAAAATAATGAAGTTTGGTAGATCAAAACCCAAAAAAAAGAAAAAAACTACAAACTTAGATCTACAAAAATACATCCGTCTAAACCGAAAACTCCAAGTCCTAAAGATGCTAAGAATCATGTAGAGAAGAAGAAAGAACAATAAAATGGAAGATCCATCATGAAGTAAGTTGCACTTGCCTAAGCTCTCTAGGTTGGTGGGAGAGTAATGGAGGAAGAAGAAGAACTTATGAGAAATAATGAAGGAGAGAGAGTGGAGTTGACTTATATAGTAAGCCTCACCATCTCAAACCAAATCAAAATAAACAAGTAATTTAAACCAAGTCAAATTGAACCAAACCAAATCAAATAAACCAAGTCAAGATTAAACCAAGACTAGGCTAAGCAAGATAAGTCTAATTACGTTCCACCTGATAAATGTCAGAAATCCGTATACGTATACTGAAGATACGTATAACGGGAAATGGAAGTGACACTATTTCACGGAGAATGACCATTTTTCGTGTTAGATAACACGGAGAGTGTCCATTATGCAGTCAAAAAGTTAGATAATTATTATCCGTCTAAACTAATTGAGAATGTCATTCTCCGTCTGAAACTAACGGAGAATGATTATTATCCGTCTAAACTAACTGAGAATGTCATTCTCCGTGTTAAATTACACGAAAAATAGTCATTCCAGTGTTTTAAGGCATGAATGACCATTCTCCGTTTCATTTAAGACGGAGAATGACACTCTCCGTATTAAATTACACGGATAATGGCATTCTCATGCGTTAAAACGCATGAGAATGACCATACTCCGTCACTCTGATCATTCTTCGTCTAAAACTAACGGAGAATGATTAGTATCCGTCTAAACTAACTGAGAATACCATTCTCCGCGTTAATTACACGAAGAATAGTCATTATAGTGTTTTAAGGCATGAGAATGACCATACTCCGTTTCAAACGCATGAGAATGACCATACTCCGTTTTAAATTACATGGAGGATGACATTTTTCGTATTAAATTACACGAAGAATGACATTTCCAGTATTTTTTAAGTGTTAAAATGCATAAGAATTGACATTCTCCGTATAATTTAATACGTAGAATGTTTTCGTTTTAAATTATACGGAGAATGTTATTACCAGTATTAAAATACATGAGAATGATCATTCTCCGTCTAAAAACTCACGGAGAATGATCATTCTCAAAAGAATTGGCCATTCTCCGTCAAAAACTAACGGAGAATGATCATTCTCCGTCTAAATATAACGGAGAATGCTCTTTCTCTGTGACAAGTGAACGGAGGATGACCATTTCAGTCATATTAGCACGACGAATATCATTCGCCTTCATAATCGCACAAAAGAACGAGATTAAAGATCTCTCTAATCGTTTCCCAGTTATAAATCTTTATAACAAATTCAAATTCAGCAAAAATTTTAAGATATGCGAAGATGATGAATAAATTTCTACATATCTGAACTCTCACCTTGTTTTAAGATCTATAAAAGACAAGAAGAAGATCTTCTTTCCCCAATTAACCTAATCGCCGGAAAACTTCAAATCTTTCCACGAGGACGATGATGATGATGATGATGAGCGATGATGGTGAGCGATGATCAAAGTTCGATTGAAGAAAATCACAGTGAATTACGAACGATCTTTGCCATCTCTGCTGAAGATGAGTGCAATGGAATTCAGATCTTTCGTGAAGAAGAAGAAGACGAAAATTGTATTCAAATCTGAGTTTTTAATTCAAAATCATATATATATGACCAAATTTGCACGAAGGGCTATTTTTGGTACTATGAAAATGTCAATTTTGTAAATACATAACATCTAAAGGAAATCATGGAATATTTAACGTGGAATTATATAATTATGGACATTTCATAAAAGCCATCCTGCAGGTGGATTTTTTTATACAAACCAACTCCGAAATTGGATTTCTCAGCAAATTCCAGTAAAATAATTGGTTCATTACTAGAAAGAAATCAACATCTATTTTAATTAAAAAGCAATTGGAATAAATATTAATATCCAAAACTCTTTTATGAAAGTTTTATTTTTTTAAGACTATTTTTTATTTTTTGGATCTAATTCTTCTAATGACCTCTTCAACCACTAATAAAATAGACCTTGGTAAAGAAAACAACGGCACCATTAACCAAACTAAAAAGTAATTAATAAACTAAATATAATTAAGACATAACAATTTAGACAAAGATTAGTGCTTTTATTCCGTAGAGAAACATGCCGATGGATATAGCCGGTAAAGAGAGCTTTCTTGTCGTTTCACCATTACTTTTTTTTAAAGAGAACATGGCATTTTATTGAAAACTAGGAGCCTACGCTCAAAGGTGGCTCCGGGAGATAGTCCAACGACCTACAAAAGTATATGCACCAGGTCATATGCCTGGCCAAATGAAGAAACTATCCTCCCGGGGATTCGGGGGTAACAAAGTGGAATAAAACTATCCACCTAGTTTATCCAGGGGTAAACAAAATCTAAATAAGGACGTAAATAAGAAACTCCTATTGACCAGATAGGTCCTTAAGTAGGGCATTGCTGGCCTCCTGTGGTAGATCGCAGGTGTGGACGAAGATCTGATCCATTCTGGAGTCATGTGCCAGAGACGCCAGAGCTTTGGCCACGCCATTAGCAGTAGTAGGAATGTGTGCAATATTGGGGTTCGATCCTATCAGTTGTTGTATGTTTCAGATCTTGTATCTGAGAGCCCATGGGTGTTTGGATTTATTTGCAATGATGTTGATGAGGAGTTCGGAGGATGTTTCGAATTCATTGATCTGGATGTTCTGATCATTACACCAGTGAATCATCTTGAGAAGAGCATCGATTTTCGAAAGAGTGCTTGTGATATCAGTCATGAATATGGAGATGGCATAGAGAAGATGTCCTTGGTTGTCTCTGATGATGCCGCCACTCATAATTCCCGTGAGATCTCCGAATTTTGCCGCCATGTTCATCTTCTTACCCGTCCTCGGAGCCACCCATCTCGCTTCGGGCCATGGATGACATGAAGCGTTCCTAAGTCCGTTCCCAGCTTATGTGCAGAGAAGGTGCGTTGAAGTTGAGTGGTAACCCGTTGGATGATGTCCCGGTAGTTTCTCTGCCCACAGAGTTCCTTTGCTTCCAGATCTCCCATAATCCAGATGCGAATATAATGTTCCTGCTGATGATCGTCGGGGTGGAGAGGGAGAAGAGTTTAGAAGCCATACCTGAGCTAGTTGGTCGATCAATGAATGCGGTGTGGAGGTTGAACTTGATACCAAAGTGGAGCCAAACCCTCTGAGCCGTCTCTCCCAATGTGAATAAGTGATCATTTGTTTCAGTGTTCGGGTTATCACAACGCACACATCTCAAAGCTAGATTGATTCCCATGGAAATAAGTCGGGCCTCTACAGGAATGGCGTTTCTGCGAAGACGCCAAAGGAAGGCGCCTATGCGCGGCTGAATGTACTTGTTCCAACTGAATTTACTCCATGCGTCGGTCGGGTTTCTCCTACGGTGGTGGTCCCAGTAGGATTTAGTAGAGAACTCTCGTGACGGTCAGGGGTCCAAACCATCCTGTCCTCTTATTGTTGAGAACAATCCCGTCCAGGTAGGCATTGACTTCAACATTCAGAAATTCCAAATATTCACCTCTTCCTCCAAGGACATACGTGCCATAGGTGAGGTCATCACCTGATGGATGATAGTGTTGTAGATGAACTCTTGGTTTTGGGATAGTAGTACCGCACCAGTTCTAATCCCAGATGGGTATATTTCTACGGCCTAAAACCCATTGGCATTTGGAGTAGACATTTCCTAAAATGTTCATCATAGATCTCCATAGTGGGGGAGGGGAGTATGGTAGGGAGTATCCGGGAGCGGTTGGATCCCCATACTTCCTGATCATATACTTTGCCCAAACCGACTCGCCTTGAATCACCGCCCAGCATCTTTTAGCATGTAAAGCAGTCATTACTTGGTCCAGAGATCTAATGCCAAGCCCCCCTCATCCATAGGCCGACACACATTGCTCCATGAAATCCATCTGGTCCGATATTGATCTTTAGACTTCTAGAGGAAGGCTGCCATCAGTTTCTCTAAGTTCTTGAGAAGTTTGTTGGGGGCTCTGATAACCGACAAGGCGTGAATAGGCAGTGCAGTAAGCACACTTTTGAGCATGATAATTTTTCCCCGAAGGACAACAGTCTCCCTCTCCATCCCGAGATCCTTTTCTCGAATTTTTCTTTCATGTTAAAGAAGTATTCATGTTTAGCTCTGCCTTTAAAGAGAGGCACCCCCAGGTAATGGATTGGCAGATGCGTGATCGAGAAATCCGTCCACGTAGCAATTTCCTCCGCCCGGGCGATCATATGATCCTTTGGGAGAAATGAGCGCCGATTTACTCATATTTATCTCCTGTCCCGAGGTGTTCGAGTAGTCCTGGAGCGTTTTCAGAAGAGTGTCGATATTATCGCTGCCCCGTTTAGGAATATGAGGCTGTTTTTTGTTGCTTCGACCGCTGGATCTCCCCCTCGCGTAAATTCGCCTGTCGGTTAGCCAACGTGATTTCTTCGTCCGCCATACGATCCAGGGAGCTAGAATCAACGGTGATATCATCCTCCTGGTCCGACATTGGGTCATATTCAGAGCCTTCCGATTCGATTTTATCCCATAGTTTTCCTTTGTACTTGAATGCCATGATACTGTTGATCTCTGTGTCTATGGGTTCCCCGGAATCCTGGATTGCCGGCCTGCCAGGTCGGTCTTGAACTGAGCCACCGTGGCAAAAATGCTGAATCGGCTGTGCTCACGAACGAACTCCCCCTCTGGTGCTGCTGAGGAGGTACCTGCTGGTAGGTTGGGGGTCTGGCAGTCTACAGATGGCTGTGGGTTCATGCCCTGGTCATTAATCCCATTATCTGTATAGGTAAGGGTCTCAGCGTTGTCAAGGAGAACAGCCCCTGAGGGTTCCCCTACGGGTGGCATCTTTCACCATTACTTGTTTTTGTCATTGTCATGGGTAGGCTTCGTTGAATTAAAAATGATAAAATTTTAAAATTAGTTTAAATCATATTTAATTAAACTTTTTTAAAAAAAAATAAGTTTAATTTACAAGTTCAAATATTATACATAAAAATTATTTGATGAAAATTTTGATCTGTTGGGGACAAAATTTAAATTCAGAACCTCTCCAAAAATCCTTTTTCAACTCTAACCGTCGTGCAATTACTGGTGGCATAAATATTTTGGTGTTTGTATAATAATTTATCCAAAAATCAACTTCATAGAAAAGTGCCTAAGGGATACTATTATTACGAAAAGCAAAAATCCAATTCATTGTTATATAACAAAGTCGGAATTATATAATAGATTTTATTTAGGCGTGAGCCTTTCGGTTTATTCTGTTTCAGCCAAACTGTAATAGTCAAAACCGAATAAATCAAAATTCTAAAAATTCAAAATCGAAACCGAACATAAATTAGCCAAAACTGAAATTGAACCAAATAACGATTCGGTTTATTCAATTTGTTTGGTTGGATTATTTCTATTGTATAATATGTATGGTCCAAATTTTAAATGGTGGTTAAGTGATATTAAAAATTAAATTTTATACACATATTTGTTGTATTTACGTCAAAAGTTAGACTAGTTATTAAATTATCAAAATTAGGCTTCAAAAACATAAATATAACTGATTATATATATATATATATATATATATATATATATATAAATAAAAAAAAAAAAAAAATTAATATATATATATATATATATATATATATATATATATATATATATATATAATAATATATATTATGGTGCAGCGGTAAGACCGCTGGCACTCGGGGGTGAGGGCGCGGGTTCGAGCCCCCACTCCCACGGGGACGGCTGGGTGGCGTTGTCCACGGCCTCCAGGCCAAGGCTGACTGGGTGGCGTTGTCCACGGATCTTAATTTTTAAGAAAATAAAATAAAATAATATATATATATATATATAGAGAGAGAGAGAGAGAGAGAGAGAGAGAGAGAGGGATGAGGGAGGTGAGGTGCCACCCTATGGAGGGTGGCTAGATGTCTATGCTATCATGGGGGGTGACATGGTGCCACCTCACGGTAAGGTGGCACCTCACCTCCCTTATCTCTCTTCTCTCTCTCTCTCTCTCTCTCTATATATATATATTATATATAATATATATATATATAATGATTCCGGGGTTCGATTCCTGGGGGAGTCGGGGTTTGATTCCCGGGGAAAAAAAAAAAAAAAAATATATATATATATATATATTATATATAATATATATATATATATACTACTATAACTACAGTCTCGTGAAAATCATGCAATATCCAAATATTTGGTTTGGCTTACTTTGAATAGTTGGGTCGGGGTGGGTTTGGTTGGTTTAATTGGACCACTAAACATGACCTTTCTCAAACAATTGAACATACAGTTGGACATATGGAGGAGCCCAAAGTGCATGATTTATGTCAGACTGTCTGGCAGAAAGGATCCGATTTTACAATTTATCAAAAAGATGTCGTTCTTACCAATTTCGTATAACTATAGTATTCTACAATAAATTTTCTGCTAACATAAGTGTACAAGTTTTATTCGACTTTATATTTTGGACATAAATAAAAAAACAAAACCAAATAATTTTTTTTAATATTTTCAAAATCGAAATCAAATCAATTTTTTTTCAAACCGATGGAAATATCTTATTCGGTTCAAATTTGAGTCCAAATCGAGTAACGCTGAGCCTACTTTTTTTGTTTTCATTTACAAGTTCTTAGGTAGAATATATAATTTAAGTTATAAATGTATGCTTTACTATTTGTCACTAATATGGCATTTGCAAAGCAGAGATTTTTATATAGGGTAAAGAAGTTTTTTCAAATTCTAAAAAAAGAGAAAAGTTTGGATGAATTGCAAATGGGGTAAGGACATGCCAATTGACTTGATGTACAAAGGCTGCATCAGAGAGGAGAAAGAGAGGGAGCCAACTGAGTTGGCGTGCTCAAGGGTGGGCGCCAACTCAGTTGGCGCGCGTAGATTTTTTTTTTCCATCCATACATAGGTTATTCATAAATAGATAGATTTCTGAATTGTTATACTGTTATCTATAAGAATTTGAAATTGGCAGTTAAACAAATAATAATAAAATATTGTTTTCCAATATTTCAAACTAAGTAATTAAAACAAAATGATAAATAAAATATTTTTTTTCAAACTTAATTTGTATATAATATACATATATTGTATATACAAATTAAGTTTGAAAAAATATATTTTATTTATCATCTTGCTTAACTACTTAGTTTGAAAATCTGAAAAATATTTTATTGTTATTTGTTTTAACTACCTCTATTTCGAATCTTTATAGAATATTATTATAACAATTCAGAAATCTATCTATTTATAAATAACCCACGTATGATAAAAAAAACCCATGCGCCAACTAGGTTGGCACGCCCCCTCTCTCTCTCCTCTCTCTCTCTTTCCTCTTTCATGCGTGCGCCAACTGAGATGGCGTCCATCCTGTGGCATGTCAACTCAGTTGGTTTCCTCTCTCTCTTCTGATACAGCCTATGCACGCCAAGTCAGTTGGCGTGTCCTTGCTCTATTTATAATTTATCTAATTTTTTTATCTTTTTTAGAATTTGAACAAATTCTTTACCCTGTAGAAAAAGTTCTGTCTACAAAGCCATGTCCATCTTAGTTAAGCAAGGGATCTATATACGTGTCACCAACTCCCCCGGCACCCCACCCCCACCCCCACCCCCACCCAAAATCTACTAAAAACAAAAAAAAGTTGGATGACAACCACCCTAACAAGAACAACAAAGTCATGAGAGTGGGAAAAGGATGGAGAGAGGGAGAAACCAAAATACAACACATTGGACAGTGACTTCTTAGCAAGCATGCCTCCGTTTCTCCAATGATGCCACACTTAGCTTTTATATATATGAGTGCCAATCCGAAGTCCCGCAGATGCCCATCGTTCTCGACTATTGGATTGAGCAGACGTGCACGGACCTCATAGAAGTCCTCCAATCTGAAAGTGTGGAGGAGATGGAGGGCTTCGGAGAGGCTCCTCCCACGAAACTTTTGATCCTCGTCCTTTTATATATATATATATTATATATATATATTATATAATATATATATATATATATATATATACACACCAATGACTCTCTAGTCTAGTGGTAGTGGTGAGACATACGCTCCGAGTGGTCAGGATATAGATTTCCGATGGAAGCGTTCGCCACATTACCTTCGCCACAATTACCTTCTTTCAATATATATTATAATATATATATATATATATATATATATATATATATATATATATCTATATATATATATATATATATATATATATATACGTGTCAAAATCTCTTAGCTATATGGCTAGCAGGTGGAGACATAAAACATTATGACAGAAAAATTATTGTACTGTAATTTAGACTGATTATTTTGTTTATTCTTTTGAGAAGCAATATCAAAGATGTTGGTAATAATCGATCTTTTGCTTATCGTGTAATAAACTTGTTTTTTAGACAACTTTTGAAATACATGGAGATATTTAGCAAAAGATACTGCGTTAACTTTTGTCTTTTTAAGTAATAGTAATTCGAAATGCAGTATAAGGTTAACTTAGTTTGGAATTAATAATGTAGACAAATTTGAAAGCAATCTTCAACATGTTTTCAATAATGCCCCATAATTGAACTATTTTTTCAAAATTCTTTTTTATAAGCTGTTATTATTAAAAACTTTCGAACTTTTTTTCTTTTCAAAAATCGTTTTTATTGCTATTCTTTAAAAATTAGTTGCAGTACAGTGGCAGAATTTGACTAAATTGTTTGGAAGGACAAATTATATTTTAGAGGAGTAAATTACATTTTTTAAGAGATCAAATTGTATTTTATAAGGAGTTAATATCTAAAACTGAAATTTTTATTAGGAATTATAAATGGCAAACTAAGCCCAAGTCAAATCTTGGTGCAATTCATAGGATAATACGTACTGCCTCCAACTCCCACAAAATAAATATAAGGATAATACGCTATTGTGGTTTGATTCATTGATCCTCTGTTATCTAATTAAGATCTTATATATTTTAGATAATTACAAGAGACACTCGAGTTCGTACAATTCGAAAATTAGTTTTCTAATATGTACACATCACACCTTTTTTTTTTGTTTAATGAAATTAAAAATTTTATATGCTATATATTATTACTTGGGCCACCATCCTCCTCAACACTCTCTCCTCAGTCCTCACAGCCAAACAGCCCTAGGGAGAGGAGAACAGCCCCCGCCCCACTTGGTTTCTACTCCATCCTTTCCCTTGTGCTTTTGGCTTTTCCTCTTCTCTCTCCTCACGTCCCCTCTCCCTTGTAAAATAACAAAAAAAAACCCTAAAAATTCACTATTTAGCTGTCGTCGCTCCCCCCCCCCCCCCCTCTCTCTCTCTTCTTCTCCAAGAAAGAGAATGCTGAAGAAACCCCATTTCTCCC
>JANAVB010021739.1:0-36925 GCA_029216955.1 Iris pallida | reverse complement strand
ATGGTAAGAGGCAGGTCAGGTCACCGCTTGCATGGGATGACATCGAGAGAGGAAGATGTTAGGCCCGAAAATGATTGTTCAGACGGTTGAAGTGGTAAGGGAATTAGAGAGACTTCGAGTTGCGCAGGATCGGCATCGTCATTGGGCGGCCAGCATCGTAGGCCGTTAGAATTCTCTGTTGGGGACCACGTATTCTTGCGGATCTCACCTACTGGTGGGGTCATTAGATTTGACGTTCGCGGGAAATTGAGTCCTCGGTACGTGGGCCCATTTGTTATCCTTGATTGGATAGGCGATGTAGCTTATCGTTTATCCCTCCCACCTTTGTTACGAGAGGTGCATGACGTGTTTCATGTATCTCAATTATGTAGGTATGTATCGGACCCAAGCCACGTCCTCGATCATTCTGAGCTGGTTGTTGGTACCAACCTGTCTTACGAGGAACAGCCTGTATCCATTTTGGACCGAAGAGAGAAGATACTCAAGAATCGAACAATTAGTCTTGTCCGTGTTGCTTGGGGTCATCACTCCTTGGGAGAGTCAACGTGGGAACGTAAGGATGATATCCGATCACGGTATCCACACCTATTTGACTCACAAGGTATATCTCTTTCTGTATACCTTGATTGTCCTGATTCTTCATGCTTATCACCTTATGGGTAGAACTACTTGATATCGTGGATTGATAAATTTACATATATAGTACTTGCTTTTGATATGGTAAAAAAAATGATTGCTTGATCACTAGAATTGCTTGTATTAGTTTAGCTCCGATCTTTCTACCTGCTTGGATTTGAAATTCCGAGGACGGAATTTTTCTAAGGTGGATAGAGAAGTCACTCCCCGTTCCCGGAATGCGTATTTTTATACATGTACAATTCATGTATATTTATTTAGTATTTATCATGTATTATTCTGTTAATTAATTATCTGCTCTTTAATTTTCATATCAATCATTTTCCTGTAATTTATTGTCTGTATTTTATTTTCTGTAATTTATTTCTGTATCCCTGTTTTTAATCTTCAGTTTACCTTGGGTTGGCCTTGGCCGAACCTCCACAAACTCGGCCCATTAGCTCCCACCTACCACTCCCTTTGCTATTTAAAGCTCCCCTCTCCATTCTATCTCCTCATTACTCATTCTCACCATTACTTCTTCTTCTTCCTCCCATTACTCTCTACCACCTACCAGCAGCAGGAGAAGGCAAGTGCAAACTTGCTTCTCAATCATCCATTTTTATGGATCATTACTCTCTCATGATCCTGAGAGAGTTTAGTGCTTGGCATATGTGATTTCTGTGGCTTGTTTTCTCTAGATCAAAGTTTGTATTTTCGGTGTTCATGGGTTTTAAATCCACCAACTTAGCGTGTTTTTGGATCAGAGAGTTCATGTGGTAGAACTGCTCGTTAGTCACGCACACGTCTCTACGTGTTTGCGTGTATTTTTTAGTCACGCTCGTGTTTGCGTGTGTGTATTTTTTAGTCACGCTCGCGTTTGCGTGCGTGTATTTTTTTAGTCACGCTCGCGTTTGCGTGCGTGTATTTCTTAGTCACGGCGTTTGCGTGCGTGTATTTTTTAGTCACGCTCGCGTTTGCGTGCGTGTATTTCTTAATCACGCTAACGTTCTAATGAGCGTGCATGTATTTTCAGTCACGCACACGTCTCTGCGTGTCTGCGTGTATTTTCAGTCACGCTCACGTTCTCATGAGCGTGCGTGTATTTTCAGTCACGCACACATCCATGAGTGCATAGATTTTTAGTCACGCACACATCCATGAGTGCGTGGATTTTTAGTCACGCACACATCCATGAGTGCGTGGATTTTAGTCACGCACACGCCCACGAGTGCGTGCGTGGATTTTTTATCATTTTCCACACTCACACTGTGCATGCCAACAGGAACCATTTTCACGCTCACTTCGACTAGACTTGTTGGCGTGACTTTTGGCCTTAGCTTAGACTTGCTGGCGTGACTTCTAACCAGGGTGTTTCTATTTGCTCTATAACTTATTCATTTAATGATGCATGAAAATTCTTCTATTATATCCTTACGCCTTTTGGCGTGAACTTGATAAAATCATGACATGTTAATATTGTAAATATGGATTGTTATGTAGAATGTGTCATGTGTCTTGATTGATCCATGGATACCCAGATTGACTGGAACTTAACTCTGAGGAGTTACAGACTCGACCCATGTAATACTAATTGACTTTCATGCCTTGATACCATTGATAATAATGGTTATCTTGACTATAATTGATCATGCGTTCCTAGTTGGAACTAAGAGACTGGCTAGTCGTCTTATTGAATGAAATGAATGAGACACGTTCATGTAATGAACTATTGTACTCGATTAGCCAATCCCGAATATTGGCATACAGGCACATGCAGGTTTCAAATTATTTATTTATCTATTTTACAAAAACAGCATGTGTACTTTATGGTCAAGGCATGATTACTCCGTGGTTAGACTTGATTGTTGCATCACGCTATGTAAAACCTACAACCTAGCCGCACGGGTATCGTTGTAGAGTTGCGCATATCGTACCCCGTACAAAAGTACTCATTGAATGACTATGATCCACGGCATGGAACTTCACTCAACGTAGAGACTATTAAGTTAAATAAATAATGATGGCATAGAGAAAATGGATTTCCGAGTTCTTATATGGCAGCCCCCTTGGGACTATTAGTGCCCGACGGGCCGGCTGGTTCCCACAGATACTGTAAATCTGTCACACGGGCAGGAAACGGTATCTGCTTATATTATTGTACATGCTATAACGACGGGCGTCCCGCTGGAACTCATCTAACTACATGATTGGCGCAATTGATTGATTGGATAGACTAGCCTTGCTTGCACATAGTAAAAACTGAGGAATCCCTAATTACATAATTCCAGGATAACTTGGGACTCACAATAGCAAGCCGTAGTAGTTGATTGGCCGTTCAAGATGATTTGTTTGTGTACTGCACCTACTCCGTTGCCTAACTGAGATGATCAGAATGTCAGGACATGACGGGCTAACTTCTGTCTTTGTTTGGTTGGGAGGTTGGTTCGAAGTGTCTTGATGTTATGTGAATCCTAGTGGGAAGCAGAGATCTATTACTATATTCTCTTACTTACTGGTTTAGTCCTTCATATCGTCCTTTCTTGTGGTACTTGCTATTAGAGGTCTAACCTCTCTGGTTTTGCATGGCCAGATTTAGAGCCGGTCCCCGAGGACTCAGCTTACTTCTACCTCCAGGATGGTCAATACTAGGGGAATGATCGCAGGAGGACTCGAGTGGGTTTCCTTACTTCACCGCTCATTTTGTCATTTACTTTATACTTAGTCGTTTGGCACCGACATGTTAGTCGGGTCGTCTCGTACTTACTTTTGCATAATTGTAATTAAGTCAGACTGCAGCTGATAACAATTGTGTATACTTTACTATATACCATCTGGCTATGTTTTGTAAAGCCAGATCTCAAGAACATTTTGACTGAGCATTTGGGACGCCTTACTGCTTATTCTTACATGTTCTCTATTTCCGTTTCTTATTTGAATGATTGAGACAATAGATGTGAAATGACCATAGTGAGACTTTTATGTAGTATGCACCCCCTCGTCTGGTTAGACAGCATTGATAGTATTATACGGTATTCATCTACCCGTAATACGTAGCTGGCTGAGTCATTCCCCCGCTCTCCAGTATTCTGGTTCTGGGGCATGACAAGAGCATTTCTTCATTAACGCCAAGCAGTTCTTCTACAGAGCCAAGGTTGCACCCGATCGTCCAAGGAGTAAGGCAGAGCTGCCGTCGCTTTCCCGAACCTCTATCGTCACCCCCCAGAATCTAAAATAAACAATTGTACTTAGATTGCTGTACCTAAGCTTTCGTCCCTAGGCTTTCTTTGTACAAGAGAGTTTGTATTGTGAAGTAAAAGTCCAGTCCTCCGATAATTGTTCTGTGCTTTTATATTTCATGGCAAACAGATCACAAGTTTTACATTTGTAGAAAATATAAACTTGTACAAATATTGAATGACTATAACTCGACTTTCTAGCTAGTCTCTAGGCCTTCGTCTGCATTTACACCCGTATCTCTCAATGCTAAATGAATCCACGGCTAACCTAAAAAATGTTGGTTTCCAGTCATGAATGGAACGAGCACAATTCCCTGAATGTAATTTCAAATAAAGAAAATGACTATACAACAGAGGTTAGACATCAATTACATGTTTTGAAAATAAACAGGAAATACGAAAAACCAATAGCAAATAAATAGACACAAAATACTTTCCCCAACTGTTAGAAGTATCTTTGATATGTGATCGGTCTGAGGCACTACACCTCACGGTCTACGATGTCTACTTGTATGAAAATAAACACTGTCTACGATGTCTACTTGCAGAAAATAAGCATTGTCTACGATGTCTAGTTGTAGAAAATAAGCACTGTCTACGATGTCTACTTGCAAAAAAATAAGCACTGTCTACGATGTCTACTGCATGAAAAATAAGCACTGTCTACGATGTCTACTTGCAGAAAAATAAGCACTGTCTACGATGTCTACTTGCAAAAAAATAAGCACTGTCTACGATGTCTACTGCATGAAAATAAACACTGTCTACGGTCGGATCACACATCCTTGGTACTTCACATTCCCGACTCAACAATTTATAATAGAGTATAAAAATCACATAACCAATGGCCAATCAATAAAATATAGTAAAGATCAATATCGAAATGCAGACAATAAACTGTACTCGTCTGGGGTCCTTAGCTGGTGAAACCGATAATACCAATGCATTCAGAATCATCCAATTGGCGAAGGTCGATATGTAGGAATTCAAAATCATAAGAAAATGGAAAACACAATTAGTCACGGTCAATGACTTGTAATTGAATTAGTTTACGTGAATATATATTATAAACTATTTTGTAAAACTATTTGAAGTATCAAAACTATATTTTTACTAGTCAACCTTATTTATGGATAACTATTTGAAAATATTTATAATACTGAAAAAACATAATATATCGATTTTTTTAAATAAACTTAGATAATTTCGTGAAAATAAGGGAAAAATAATTTATGCCCCAAAACTATTTTCATATTAGTTTTGGAAATATTAATTTAATATATTGATAACAATAATAGTAATAATAATATTAAGGTTTAATAATAACTAATAAAATTTTAAATACTAATAATAAATATACATTTATTATTCTGTAATTAGTATAGTATGTACTAATATATATAATAACTAATATTGTGAGGTGACTCGATTACTGGTCCCAAGAGGACAGACTTGATTACTATTCTCAAAAAAACAGATGTCCCCCTCTCAAAATAAAAGGAACTAATTAAAGAAGCAGAAGAGGAAGGAAAGAGAGTGCAGAAAAAAAAAATAGAGGAGGGTTTCGCTCACCGGCGACTGGACGGAGGGGCGCACGCACACGGCCCGCCCGAAACGTCAGGTCGGCTCATCACCGCGAGAAACGTCGCTGGACCAGCGGATGGGCGCTGCTCGCCTGGAATCCCACGCTGGCCTTTCGGCGCAGACGGAGGTCGACAACCGGCGGGGCGCGGCTGCGGCCGTTGGTGGGCACGAGCTTGTGGTGGCGTGCTGGCATCGTCACGCAGACGTCTCTGGCGGTCGATTTGCAGAGGTGCACGCGGAGAGGCATTTGGCACGGCGACGGCTCCGTCACGACGCGGAGGCTCGCGGCTGTTCGAAGAAGGGCACGGCCTCAGCGGACCAGCGCACGCAACGCGGTGGCACGAGAGGTGGCGAGGGGTTCTCCTCGGCGGAACTGAAGGCGGCGAGGACTCCGGCGCTTGGGCGGCGCTGGACGTGGTCGATGGCTCCCCCGTGGCGACGGCGGAGAGAAGTTCAGGTACAGTTGGAGATGGCGGAGTCAGACGGTCGTGGGTTAGAATTTTTTGGTGTCATTTTCTTTGTACATGAATCGTGTCTAGAGGTTGGACACATTCTTCTTTGGTTTCTGTATTCGTGTCCTGGCTCGGACACGAGAAAATTCTGATGTAAAGAAGAGGAAGGATGCTAACACGGACACGGATGCCCAGGGTCGGACCCGAGGCTGGACACGATAATGGTGGTTGTGGACACGGACACTTAGGTACAGTTTGTATATTTGGCTGTGTTGTGGTGAATGGGAGGCTTGGTGTATCAGAGGTGGGGATGGTGATGGCTAGAAATTTTGGTGATGGTTGTAGAGGTTCCCGACGAGGTGGCGTGTGGTGGAGAGGGCGAGGCTGCCAGGGTGGCTTCTTGCTATGCGACGATGCTTCGGCAGTTCGGCGGACGTGAGGCACGGGTAGATTTGGAGAGAGGTGGACGGGCCGAGCGCGGTGGTTGATTGAGCTAGAGTTGTAGGGAAAGAGGGGACATGGCGAGGAGGATTATAAGGCAGCAGAGAAATTTGGAGAAGGCCTCCTTAAATAATAGGAGTTGAAGATAAGGGTTGAGAGTCCAGATTGGATAACCCTTTCCTATGCTTTTAAATCAAAAGAAACTTTAAATCCGAATGAATCTAATCATATCTCTTATTAGCTAGTTATATTAATTTAAAGCAACAATTAATATTATCAAGTAACTCCAACCATACTATTTCAAAAATCAATTTATTATTGAGATAAATTGAAAGATAATCGAATAATATTTTAACTATATGTAGGCAACTCTTAGTTAGTCACCATAAGTATTTAACTAATATTTTATATCATCAAACTAATTTGAAGCATAATTGATACGTATAAATTCAAATATGATCAATGGACTGATTGCTACAATATTTATGATTTTAAAACCATTTTCGAAACTAATCATTTGAAGCCCAAAAATAATGATCAATATCATTTGTATTTCAAATAGTAAGATTTCAAGAACAATTATTAAAACTTAAATACTATTTTCTAATCATGATTTCTAAACTAGTTTTTGAAATACAAAATAATAGTAAAATTATGTCTATACGTTCAAAGAGATTTTATTTCAAAATAACCAAATAAATAATTTGAAAATTTTGAGAAGAGGGGTTACAAATCTACCCACCTTAGAAAATTTTGTCCTCGAAATTTAAGGGCTACTAAGACGGACAGGCTCGATAGGTCGGAAAGAAATGTACTAGAAGGAAGATTTAATAAGAAAGGTATCGTTTGATAACATTGATCTCGTGGATAGCAATAAGTCTAAATTAGAAAATTTGATCAATGAATTGACCAAGGAAAGAATATAAATGCAAAAATAAATAGATATGCCATGACCCTAACTTCTAGAAAGTTCTCACAAAGAGAAAGATTTTAGATAGCTAGAAAAGTGAGACCAACGAGTATAGTCTAGAAAATTCCCTGATGATCTCAAAGATTTATTTCCTTGACGCCTTGTCCTGTCCTCTCGGTCAACGCATAAAATTTCACCAACTTTATAGAATTTAACCTCAAGTATATTTTAAAACTTCCTTGGTACTATCAATAACCTTTAAATCAAAATTTTCAAAACTTACCGTAATCTTTAAGAGTGCCTCAATCATAATTATCTTATTTCAAATTCAATACATCATCCATATAGGTATCTAACCCCGAAACTTGAATTTTCTAAAATTTGAGTCTTCTTAGTGATTTCAATTTAAATTTAAATACACCTCATAAAAAAATTCATCAACCTGTTAAATCGTCATGGATCACAATTTTTTTTCCCAACTCCACTAGAGCAACCTTAACAATCAAACAATTAATCTTTTGACCTTTACATTCTCAATTACGTCTTTCTTTTTCTTTCTCAATTTGACACCAAGGTCTAAGATATCATTTATGAGTTCCTATCAGTCCAAGAAACTCCGCAATATTTAAATTTTAAGCATTCCAATGGCTATACAATAATTTAGTCTAAGTTTTCCATTATCTTACTATCTCATTCCATTATCCTCGAAATTGTGGTTATTTCATTTCAAATAGGATTACAAGGTCATTCGTTTCAAAGCCCCTTTCTACATTAAATTAACAGCCTGCAACATCGGCCATAATTAGTATATCGCTAGTTAGTAACCATCTAGAATCATATTTGTCTTAATCCTTCCTTCAACAATTTCGAAATTCCATTTCTTGAAAAACAATGGCTATAAATTTCTTCACAACTTTATTATGTCACCTTCCTTGAAATTTAAGGGATGTCTAGGATAGCTATGCTCGATTGATCAAAATGGAAAGGATGGAAGAGTTAATGAGGAGGAATGGTCAAAAGGAATGATTAATGAGACAAAAGATAGAAAAATTCCTAATGGGATGGAGAGATAATAATAAGAGCAAATTGATTAAATAGATGAAAAGAAAATAAAAATTCCTTTAGTAAGAACATTGGTCAACGATGTTGGATATGGATGAAGGCAGAACGATTTAGAAGCCAACATACTTACTCTCTATACGTCGGCCCATAGGACTAGCCCAACAGTACTTACCTATCAATAGTGGTCCAATTCAAATAACAACTCGCCCTACACTTAAAAATATGCTTAGCCAAACTCATATCGAATTACAACAGCTACCATTCCTAACCATGCTGATAGTTAACCTAACATAGTACCTCTTGTTCAATTGGGTTGCTAGCCCAAGATACCAACTAAGACCATTAATGGTCTAATTATTTTGATTAAAAAAGTATAAGAATCCCTGCAGCCCTAGTTGTAATGGTCATCTCATGTCTAAACTGTGGGCTTTGGTCGAGGAAGGGTTGGGTTAAGGCTTAAGAGTTGCTAGTTAAAGCAAGCTTCAAGCAGATAGTTAGAGACTCACGACAATTGATTTCTTGAGAAGAGATAGTCTCCTAGGCTGGCATTTTGACTAAGGGTAAAACCCTAATCATTCTCAAAATTCAGATGGCTAGAAGGTCTCAATAGTAGTTTGAAGGTTGAGGAGAGAATGAGTAACTCAATCATATGACTGGCCGATGGTAGCTACACTTGGGTATACCACTATCATAGCCATGGGGATACTCTGTATCTCTCTACCATCACGAGTTTTCGTCTTTCCAAATCAGTGAAAGACAAAAACAATAAAGAATTCAAGGAAGATGTTACTGAATACGATTTCGTCATTCAAAGGCGAACACATAATTCAAGAGAAATTGTTAAAGCAGTCGCGGATGAGATCTTAGATGATACCTCAAATCTCAATCCACGTAGGATAATCAAAGAGAGAGCGAACCGGGTGCACTACGGTTGATCAGACCATAATACATCGATTCTGATTAGACAATATGTCAGTGGACGTCCCCAATAAACATATATCTTGAATCAAGCTCGATAAAGAGTAATCTTGCAAAACTAGGCTATGATAGCAACATTGGTCAAAATTGTCAAATTACAAGTATACAAGATTTTTGAAAGAAGGCACAAGTAGTTCGAGTTTTGCGAGAATCAACCTTCACCTGGTGTTCTTGCTTATTCGGTCATCCTACTATCTTCTTATTTATAAGACCTTGGTCAACTAATGGGTTATGAACTTCTAAATTCTATATTCTAAGTAAACCTATTAGTGTCAATCAATTTCCTCGTCAGTAAGTCACAAGGACTACAGAATGCTAGGTCGGGAGACATGCTACCCAACTTACAAAACTTCCACTAATATCGGCTTGGGATCTTATGGGACATGCATGGCATTGTCCTATTCTCTATGGTATCCCAAACTTATAATCATGTTTGAAGTTCATTTCACCGCGGATTACGTCTCGTCCGTATACTCTGGCTGTGGTAAACCCTTGGTTTCGTAACTCAACATGATACAATATCGAACACTTCTTAACTCTATCCAATATTGGCTCAAGGGTATCTACGGTCAAGAGAGAACCACTATCCATAGTTTTGGCAATATCCCATCACCTATATTTTCTTAAACAAACTTTACCTCTAGGGGTTGTGTCTCGCCAGTGCGCTGCTGGCTGCAGTGTATCCATAGTCTCCAAAATTCAATTAAATGGCGACAGTACGCTATTGTCCTGCCATTATGAGTTAACTAACATTACTTTAACTATATCTGTAAGAATTCATGAGCTTCTAGAGATTCAAACATGTTGACTAAGAAATAAAGCGTAAGTATTATCAGTCATAACCCTTAAAATAAAAGGTGAACATGGAGGTGAATAACTGAAGACAAAGAAATACAAACATCCTAGTATCTATTTCATATGTATTCAAACCATTGGGGAAAACTTTCAATCGAAACTAACTCAAGGTCCGTATATGGATAACATAATCAGAAATTATATAGAATAATAATTCTTGGGCAAAATAGGAAACTAAATAGGTAATTTGGGGCTAAGACATGAGGATGATGTCTAACAGACAAGGATGAGGAATTGCACAATTTATCAATGTTAGGTCATTATTTCTATGAAGCCTTGTATCACCAAGTGAATAATCTATCCACATTGGATCGTGTCGTCATATCAAGAGATATTAGTGTACCTATGGGGATCTGACAACTACCAAAATTAATAACTCCTCATCTATATTGCATGGCCTAGACTATCCATCGGTAATTTGTATAAGGGACTCCTAATCCTAGTCATTCTCTTAAATTAAATTAATTTCTAATTCGTAAATGAGCATTTTCTAGTCGCAGGCTCGCAATAGTACAACTAAGTTAAGTACTATCACAAGTTCGCGTGATTTACGAAGACAGACCTGCATGGGCCACCACAAAAACTTGTCACGACCCGTATCCATTTTTTTAAACGGATACGAGACGTGTCCAAGCCAGCCTACGCCACAGTATCGACGGTTAGAACGCTGTCACGGGCATAAAGATCAAAATCACAAATAATGCTCATTCACAAAAATTAATTTAACTTACAACGATCACAAGTTTTACATTTATAGAAAATATAAACTTGTACAAATATTGAATGACTATAACTCGACTTTCTAGCTAGTCTCTAGGCCTTCGTCTGTATTTACACCCGTATCTCTCAATGCTAAATGAATCCACGGCTAACCTAAAAAATATTGGTTTCCAGTCAGGAATGGAAGGAGCACAATTCACTGAATGCAATTTCAAATAAAGAAAATGACTATACAACAGAGGTTAGACATCAATTACATATTTTTGAAAATAAACAGGAAATACGAAAAATCAATAGCTAATAAATAGACACAAAATACTTTCCCCAACTGTTAGAAGTACCTTTGATATGTGATCGGTCTGGGGCACTACACCTCACGGTCTACGATGTCTACTTGCATGAAAATAAATACTATCTACGATGTCTACTTGCAGAAAATAAGCACTGTCTACGATGTCTAGTTGCAGAAAATAAGCACTGTCTACGATGTCTACTTACAGAAAAATAAGCACTGTCTACGATGTCTACTGCATGAAAAATAAGCACTGTCTACGATGTCTACTTGCAGAAAAATAAGTACTGTCTACGATGTCTACTTGCAAAAAAATAAGCACTGTCTACGATGTCTACTGCATGAAAATAAACACTGTCTACGGTCGGATCACACATCCTTGGTACTTCACATTCCCGACTTAACAATTTATAATAGAGTATAAAAATCACATAACCAATGGCCAATCAATGAAATATAGTAAAGATCAATATCGAAATACAGACAATAAACTGTACTCGCCTGGGGTCCTTAGCTGGTGAAACCGACAATACCATTGCGTTCAGAATCATCCAATTGGCGAAGGTCGATATGTAGGAATTCAAAATCATAAGAAAATGGAAAACACGATTAGTCACGGTCAATAACTTGTAATTGAATTAGTTTACGAGAATATATATTATTAACTATTTTGTAAAACTATTTGAAGTATCCAAACTATATTTTTACTAGTCAACCTTATTTATGGATAACTATTTGAAAATATTTATAATACTGAAAAAAAAACATAATATATCGTTTTTTAAATAAACTTAGATAATTTCTTGAAAATAAAGAAAAATAATTTATGCCCCAAAACTATTTTCATATTTTTTTGGAAATATTAATTTAATATATTGATAACAATAATAGTAATAATAATATTAAGGTTTAATAATAACTAATAAAAATTTTAATACTAATAATAAATATACATTTATTATCCGGTAATTAGTATAGTATGTACTAATATATATAATAACTAATATTGTGAGGTGACTCGATTACTGGTCCCGAGGGGACAGACTTGATTACTATTCTCAAAAGAACAGATGTCCTCCTCTCAAAATAAAAGGAGCTAATTAAAGAAGCAGAAGAGGAAGGAAAGAGAGTGCAAAAAAAAATGGAGGAGGGTTTCGCTCACCGGCGACTGGACGGAGGGGCGCACGCACACGGCCCGCCCGAAACGTCAGGTCGGCTCATCACGACGAGAAACGTCGCTGGACCAGCGGATGGGCGCTGCTCGCCTGGAATCCCGCGCTGGCATCTCGGCGCAGATGGAGGTCGACAACCGGCGGGGCGTGGCTGCGGCCGTTGGTGGGCGCGAGCTTGTGGTGGCGTGCTGGCATCGTCACGCAGACGTCTCTGGCGGTCGATTTGCAGATGTGCACGCGGAGAGGCGTTTGGCACGGCGGCGGCTCCGTCACGGCGCGGAGGCTCGCGGCTATTCGAAGAAAGGCACGGCCTCAGCGGACCAGCGCACGCGACGCGGTGGCACGAGAGGTGGCGAGGGGTTCTCCTCGACGGAACTGAAGGCGGCGAGGACTCCGGCGCTTGGGCGGCACTGAACGTGGTCGATGGCTCCCCCGTGGCGGCGGCAGAGAGAAATTGAGGTACATGTGGAGATGGCGGAGTCAGACGGTCGCAGGTTAGAATTTTTTTAGTGTCGTTTTCTTTGTACATGAATCATGTCTAGAGGTTGGACACATTCTTCTTTGGTTTCTGTATTCGTGTCCTGGCTCGGACACGAGAAAATTCTGATGTAAAGAAGAGAACGAATGCTAACACGGACACGGATGCCCGGGGTCGGACCCGTGGATGGACACGATAATGGTGGTTGTGGACACGGACACTTCGGCACAGTTTGTATATTTGGCTGTGTTGTGGTGAATGGGAGGCTTGTTGTATCAGAGGTGGGGATGGTGATGGATGGAAATTTTGGTGATGGTTGTGGAGGTTCCCGACGAAGTGGCGTGTGGTGGAGAGGGCGAGGCTGCCAAGGTGGCTTCTTACTATGCGACGATGCTTCGGCAGTTCGGCGGACGTGAGGCACGGGTAGATTTGGAGAGAGGTGGACGGGCCGAGCGCGGTGGTTGATTGCGCTAGAGTTGTAGGGAAAGAGGGGACATGGCGCGGAGGATGGTAAGGCAGCGGAGAAATTTGGAGAAGGCCTCCTTAAATAGGAGTTGAAGATAAGGGTTGAGAGTCCTGATTGGATAACCCTTTCCTATGCTTTTAAATCAAAAGAAACTTTAAATCCGAATGAATCTAATCATATCTCTTATTAGCTAGTTATATTAATTTAAAGCAACAATTAATATTATCAAGTAACTCCAACCATACTATTTCAAAAATCAATTTATTATTGAGATAAATTGAAAGATAATCGAATAATATTTTATCTATATCTAGGAAACTCTTAGTTAGTCACCATAAGTATTTAACTAATATTTTATATCATCAAACTAATTTGAAGCATAATTGATACGTATAAATTCAAATATGATCAAAGGACTGATTGCTACAATATTTATGATTTTAAAACCATTTTCGAAACTAATCCTTTGAAGCCCAAAAATAATGATCAATATCATTTGTATTTCAAATAGTAAGATTTCAAGAACAATTATTGAAACTTAAATACTATTTTTTAATCATGATTTCTACACTAGTTTTTGAAATACAAAATAATAGTAAAATTATGTCTATACGTTCAAAGAGATTTTATTTCAAAATAACCAAATAAATAATTTGAAAATTTTGAGAAGAGGGGTTACAATCGTGGCACGATTCTTCACGAAACACTTGCTATCAAACCGCCGATTTTGAAAACGGAAAACGTGTTTTCTTATATAAATCCAATTAGCCTATGCAAAACAATGAATGAATCGATTAACGTTTATCGCAACGATACGGCTAAGGAAGCAAAATCGACTAAGTCTAAGAGAAAACGGTCATTGAAAAACTTGTCGACAAGGTGAAGTTTCCTCGAACGGTTGCCTGGGCCAAGGGATCGATTCAGCCCGGGAGGAATGAGTGTAGCAGCGCCAACCCTTCATCGGCACGAGTTATGCGGGCACTTTCGCACAGGGCACGCTACCCTACGCGAAAGGGGCGTCGTCTAACCAAATGCTATAGTCCGAAATGGCTTGACATTGCCAGTGGCCTGAATACCCTTTCACTGCTTAACAGATGCACGGGACACGGGATGAATATGATAGTTGCTTAATGATATCCAGTTTCACATGCTTGCCTCAAAACATGTTAATATGCAAATTGAACAGTAGGGTTAGAAAGATCATTGAAATAGCTAGCTAACATGTTTACAAAATTTTTTGAATCAAATACAGAGCTTGGATTTAATTAGCCATTCGCCAGTACATGTGTTTCGTGCTGATCCTCGCTCTTTGCAGGTCCCGTGAACCAGGAAGCACGTGCTAGCTAGCTCGGCGGCGTTCATGATTTTGAAGCTTCGGCCGTGCGTCGAAGACTTTCTCTGCGACTCCATTTTTGAAGGCTCTCGATTGAGGGATGTGTGCAATGTATGGAACGGCTATCTCATCGGCACCCTTTTGTAATCGAGTCATGTTGTAGCCCGCACGGCAATGAATCTTGGATCGGAGTCTGTAAAAATGTTCATTATCAATAAAATTAAAGTTTTCTTTACTTATTGTGTGAATCAATTTGTCTGCGTACTCTCTTAGATCTCGTGTCTCGGATTACCTTATGACTAGGCCTTGTGCGATCGCAAATTAGGTTCGCACGACATCACGCCCGGGGACGATTATCGATTCGACGAAATCGGGACGTGACATAATGGTATCAGAGCACGGCTTTACGTCCTTGGCCTCCAATGTCGAGTTCTAGTCTCCAACCGTTGACCTCGTGTCGATGAGATGAGTTGTTCCATACGCTAAACCCAGGACATTTTTCGAAACTAACGAGAGTTGCTTTCTTTTTCCTGCAGTTACGGGAGCTCAGGCGGACGACGAGACGAGCGCTTCCAGCGGCTCGAGTGCTTCTAGACCCGGGCATTTCGTTAACCCAACGGGAATGACACCTACCGTAGCCGGACCTTCCGGCGACCCAATGCAACGTATGTTGTAGATGCTTGAAATGCAGCAACGTCAAAATGAGCTCCATCGTCAGCAAGCGGAGGCTCGTCAGGCTCAATTTGAGAATCGGTTCGAGGCTCAATTCAAGGTGCAGCAACAGCAGCTGAATACCCTCCAGCATATCGTACAGTCGGTCGTGGGCAACAACAACAATTCAACGATGACGTCTGTCGTAACCCAGCCTACGGTTCGATCCAACGAAGCCGAACCAGAGACGCCCGTGCTCTTACCTGCGGCACCGAGAAGTTATAACTTCGACGTGTCAAAATTCACTAAAAGCTGCCGCACTTCCTTCAACGGCACAGAAGATCCCTCGGTGGCGATCGACTGGTTGGAGGAGCTGGAAGACAAGTTCGAGCTTCTGGGTGTCGAGGACTCGAAGAAAGTCGCGTGTGCTCAACTTCTACTTCGAATGAACGCGCACGATTGGTGGGCTGTGCAGAAGCGGGCTATTCGACGTGAAGACGAGACGGCGGCGATCTCATGGGCGACATTCAGAGATGCGTTCGAGAACGAATATCTTTTTGCAGTCGTGCGACAGGAAAAAGAAAATGAGTTTATGTAGTTGACGTATGGGAATATGACTGTACGACAATATGCGGCTAAATTCAAAAAACTGGCCAAGTTTGCTGGAGACTATTTATCTATCACCGCAAGTCAAGCAAAACGATTTGTAGTAGGCCTGCGTTCCTCTATTCGTGCTCATGTCTCGGTACCGGAATACAAAACTGTGGGCGAGGCACTTAACCACGCCATCCGTTTGGAGTCCGAGTATCCTCCTACTACTACCGGCGCTGTTCACTTTAATAACAAATGTCATAGTAATACGGGAGGCAACAACGCACAAAAGCGTCAATATCGCGGGCAACCAGACGAAGGAGCGGATGGTCTGCAATTTCTGCCACAAGGACGGGCACCTGGACACTGAGTGCCGACTTAAGTACAGAGTATGTTTCGCGTGCGACAAAAGAGATCACCTCGTAAGGGACTGCCCGGAAGCTACGCCGAACCAACGCCCCCTGCAACATCAACAAAACCGAGGCCAAGCACCTCGGGCTCCACCGACCGTACAACAGAATGGCCAAGACCGTCGCCCCAATGCTCAGGGCCACGTCTACGCCATGACTCGGGACGAAGTGTTTGTATCTGATACAGTCGTGACAGGTATACTGCAATTCAATAATAAACCTGCTCGTGTATTATTTGATTCAGGTACCACGCATAGTTTTATATCGGTGGACTTTGCCGCCGAGCACAAATTTACCTTAACACCACTGGGCATCGACCTCACTGTTAACGTACCGTCGGGCATGCCACTACTTGCAAATTTAGTCTGCAGAGGCAGAATCATCTATATAGGTGGTCAAAAGGTCAGTCTCGATGCGATAGTTCTAAACATTAAGGACTACGATATCATTCTGGGGATGGATTAGCTCGGTCCGTGCAACGCAACCATAGACTGCGCTGAAAAAAAGGTCACATTCCGCATACCTGGAGTGCCTGAATTCTGCTACTCGTGTGGTGAGGCGTCGCCGACCTGCATGGTGATCTCCGTAATATCTGCTCGACGGATGCTGCATTCGGGGTGCGAAGGCTATCTAGCTTCCGTTCGAGACATACGATAGGATGGTGCAAACGCGGGTCATACCGACGTTGTGGTAGAATTCCCTGATGTATTCCCGGACGAGCTGCCCGGCATGCTGTCCGATCGAGAGATTGAGTTTACTATCGATACATTCTCCGACACTCAACCGATCTCGAAAGCCCCGTACAGAATGGCCCCTGCAGAGCTTAAAGAACTCAAAGTGCAGTTACAAGAATTGCTCGACAAAGGATTCATCCGACCCAGCGTCTTGCCCTGGGGAGCGCCCGTGCTGTTTGTCAAGAAGAAGGATGGCTCTATGCGTCTTTGTATCGATTACCGCGAGCTGAACAAAGCCACCGTCCAGAACAAATATCCCCTGCCCTGCATAGACGATTTGTTTGATCACCTTCAAGGAGCCACTGTGTTCTCTAAAATTGATCTGCATTCGGGTTACTATCAACTCAAGATCAAGTCGGACGATGTGCCGAAGTCTGCCTTCCGCACTCGATACGGCCATTACGAGTTCCTGGTAATGTCGTTCGGCTTAACGAATGCCCCTGCCGCTTTCATGGATTTAATGAATCGGGTGTTCCGACCATTTGTCACGACCCGTACCCTAGAGTAAGGGCACGAGACGTGGGTACGTCCAGCCTACGCCGCAGTGTCGACGGTAGAACGCTGTCATAAGTCAACATACATCTAACAATATATCTCTAAATAGTTTATACTCCCCGAATGGGGGTGACATAGAAGTAAATGAACTCAATCACAACTAAGGAAGAGATAGCACGATATGATATAGAACTCAAGGAAAAATAGATGATAAAGTAGTCTAAGATAATATCCCAGCAATATCTAGAGTACAAACTCAGCTACAGTAAATAAAAGAATATATACAACTCAAATCTCTGAACAGAAGTAAAGCCTAGCTAAACAGTCTTATGACAACATAAAATAAGATAAGCCTAACTAAACTAGTCTAGGCAGTGGGGGTGATGTCCTCAGCTAGAGCTGGGTCCTCCTGAGAGTCCAGCTCGCAAGTGTCGTCTAGGGCTTCCCCGTAGAAGGTATCCACACAGGCCTCCTCCTTGTCCTCTGTAATATTTTCAACAGGTCCAGTCAGGACAGGAGCGAGCACAGTACATCCCAACAGTTCATAGCAGGTTAAAAAATATAATCATGCAATAAAGTAAGATACAGGTACTGAAAGAAATGATGTATGTAAACAGAGAGAGAGCTGTAATAGAAATATCTACTATAAATAGAAACTAACAATGGCTAGTGAGTCAGAGTACAATATAGACATGTAAATGGCATAAGAGATTCTGATAAGACACTATGGAAAGATTCTGATAAGATACTACTTGGGTATTATTCACATGTCTACTTCTACTCTCCCGTACCCCCAATCAATACACAAGGATCCAACCAGGTTATGTTATGATTCCATGCAAAGCTCCCGAAGGGTGATACATGGATGTCCCATAAATGGGGATTCTAGGAGATTCTAGGATACCCAGTAAATGGGATAAGAGATTCTAGGAGACTCTGTGATCGTAAGAGTATATGTCACAAGTGATCAAAGAACCAGTGAAGCATAGTGATACGCCATGTAAGTGAAACGCACAGAACATGTAGTACCCGATGCTCCCTAAGGATAATATCTCAAGAAGGGATCCATATAGTACCAATCCGTGTGACCAACGTGACAGTAACAAGTAAAGTAATTTAATGCAGAAAATAATTCTAAGTAGGATATGAAATGATCAGAGAATGTACTCGCCTGGTATCTGAATGTCCAACTGAAAAGTACTGTCCGAGGAGTGGTGTCTGGCTCCTATTCAGAACAGCACAAGTCACAACAAGTCTAAAATGGTAAAATGAAGTTATACTATGCATTCTACATGAGTCTGGATCAATCTAGGCCAAAGTCAACTCTTGGTCAACTCTGGTCAACCCTAGAAGTCAAACTTGGTCAACTATGGTCAAACTAGGTCTAACAAGTCTAAACTAGGTCAAACTAGTCTATACTAGTCTAACAAGGCTATTCTAAGTTCTAACAAGACTAATCTAGGCTTACTAGGCAATATCATGCCTAAAGAACCAACCAACATCTATACACAACTACACAAGATATTATCTATATCTAAAGCAATACACATATATATTTATATAGTCTAGCTTAGGAATACATGTAATAACATATATGCTCCTATGAGAAACATACATACATTATATATTAAATATATATATATAGATACATACACATATATAGGATATCTATATATATATACATCACACTTTATATATATATACACATATAGGAAATAGGAACATGTATGAAGGTGTGTGTATAACATGGAGTACCACATACATGCAAATGTGTGTGTGTGTGTATATATGGCAATAGGGAGTGAATAGTGTCATATGAGAAAGTGGCATGGTAGTGAAGTGTGGGGACTGTCATGAGGACAGTGTGATGCATGTGTGTGAGAGAGTGAACATGGTGTCAAGTGTGCATGCTAATGTGTGTGAGTGAGTGAAGAAAGTAAAGTGTGTGTGTATTAAAGAGTGAGGGTGTGGTTGATGGATGTATGAAATATGTGTGTGAGACAGTACACTGGACTGAACAGGAATTGGAAGGGGAAAAATCAGTGAGTGTATAATAGATATATGAAACAGTGCTATAGGAACATTGCAAAACAGTAAACTAAATACATACAATGAAATCTGAATTTCTAAAACAGTGAAACAGTGAAGAGGAATGGGGTCAATTCCAGTTCAGTCCAAACATAATTTCCAGTTCAAAACCAAACCCCAAAATTAGTTTTAACAGTTAACCATTTCCAGTTTAACAGTCTAGACTTAAATCTCAGTTTTCATGAGCCAAACACATCCAATTAAACCCAAATTTCGACACACACATAGAACACTTATAGGTGCACATCATTAAGGTTTAAAACCAAACTAATTAACAATTAAAATGGGTCAAGCAGCTGACAAAATTCGATTCCCAAAAACTGGAAATCCACACAGAAAATCACATGTATCAGTTATTTTGGGTAAATGAGAATTTTGATAATTAAAACAATTAATGTATAACAATTTGGCTGGTAATTAACATACTAATAGTGTTCTGTCAGAGAGGGTGATTCGTGTCCACAAAAGTGGACACGAAGTGTCCAAACAGCAAGTATCACCCACAGTATAGACTGACAGGACAGTCTCGTGCGGGCAGGACACGGAGTCGTGCAGGCAGGACACGACTCAATGAGTCTTGTACTCGTGTTCCAGGGTCGAGTAGGACTAGGGCACCCTGGTTCGTGTCCTCGACGTGTCCAGCACGAATACGAGTAGCATATCAGTGCTCGATTTTTCGTGTGCACTGCACAGTAAAACATCAGTACGACACTGATATCTCTTTCGACACGCCACGTGGACACGTGAGACTTGACATGTGGCATGTCAGTCACTGATCCATGGTGCGTGTCGAGTCTCGTGTCATATTATCGCGTGTCGTGTCCGCTACAGCCCCCGAGTAGTAGGGCACTGCTGCGCAGTCAGAAAACTGTGGGTTCGCGTGTCCAAAATGACACAACACGATACAATTATCACCTCAAAGAACAGAAATCAATAAGCAATAACAAGACCTAGATTCATATTCAAAAGCTTTATAGAAATTAGGTCGAATGTCCTTTGGGACATTTCATCAAACACCTACTGTGGGTTCATGATACGTGTCCAAAACAGACACGAAACCTATGAAACTCGACACGAAACCAATGCAACCACCTAAGGGACTCCTAGGGCTTCCTAAATGTATAAAGAAATCGAAATTTCAATGAGTATTAAAGAAGTTACCTATAGATGAACTTTCTAGAAAATCCCCCTTTGTTGAGCTCCTCTCCTTGATATCCCAATCCAACAAATCAATATCAAACTGAAATAAAACTCCAATAACAGCAAGTATAGGTATATTAAAACCTAATGGAAGAGATTTGAATGAAAAAGGACATGAAATGGAATTTCTATGGATTAAATGAAGAAGGAACAACCTCTTTCTAAACTTGATATTTCCTAAAAGAGGCAACCCTAAAACTAAGAGAGTATTTATAGAGTGGGGTTCCCAATAAGGATATGGTGGCCGGCCACATAAGTCTAGGGCTAGGGTTTTATAATTTCTTGGGCTTTGGGCTAATCTACAAGGCTATGAGTTAAGTTGATTTATCAATGGTTCTAAATCATAAGTCATGACTTATGACTTTCTAATTCCTATTGCTAACTAGAGTCTATTGACCAAACTAAGGGTTAGCTTAGGTTAGACTAGAGTCATACAACCTAACCAAGTCCATACTAACTAGGGTTAGCTTTTAGGTTGGTCTACAAGGGTCAAAACTAGTCAAAGTCAACCTAGTCAACCCTCATCCAAACAATTCCAAAATAATTTCCATAAATTCAAATAAATTCTAATAAATTCAAATTACCCCAAAATGACAAAAATACCCTCATACTATAAATATGGTAGTGACAAATCTACCCTCCTTAAAAGAATTTCGTCCTCGAAATTGAAAGGCAAAATGCAACTGATGAGAAGGATAGAAAGTATACCTCACGGTCCAAAAAGATAAGGGTATCGCTCGCGTATCTCATCCTCCCGCTCCCAGGTAGACTCTCCTGGAGAATGATGCCTCCATGCGGCGCGTACCAAGGGTATCACCTGGTTCCTCAGAACCTTCTCCCGTCGATCCAGAATCTCCACTGGCTGCTCTAGATAGCTGAGAGAAGGCCCAACCTCAATCTCTGAATGATCGAGCACATGGCTAGGGTCAGCCACATACCGCCTCAACTGTGATACATGGAATACGTTATGGACCCCCACTAGCACAGGCGGCAAGTCTAGCCTGTATGCAACGTCACCAACTCTCCCGCTGATAACGAAAGGACCGATGAAGCGCGGGCTAAGCTTCCCGCCTCCACCAAAACGTATCGTACCACGAGTCAGAGATATCCTCAAGAAAACATGTAATATCCTAGTCCCAAAATACGTAGGACTAGGAACGTAGACATGCCAGCTGTATTCATACGAAGTATACTCCAATATATGGAAGCCTCGTATAAATAATAAGCTGTAAAATACAGTAGAACCATAACTAATCTCATCCACACAAATAAATGAAATAAAGGTATCATATAAAGATAATGAATTGTCTTGATACAATATGTTGGGCGGAGACAAATCCACTACCAACAAGTAAAAGAAAAATACATAAGAAAAGATACGAATTTGGCGAGCGAAGCGAAGACGATCCAAGTGCAATCATCCTCGAAGAAATAGCGATGGTCACGGCTAGAGCTAGAACACCTGCGAAAGACAATAGCACACACCTGGAGAGATAACCAGGTCCTCAGAGGGACGTAACAAGACACATAATATCATGCCATATAAACTGAATAAATATTGCTCAAATAAATAAGTAAATCGAATTATAACATGTTCCAATACGCACCTACTGAACGAGCGTACCATCCCCCCAACCAAACAAGGACAGGAGATGGTAAACTAATTCACGGTAACGTATCTTCCCATGCTATGAATCCAATATAGTATTCGGACCCCAACAAGGTTCAATACCTTTTCATCGGAGTAGTAAGTCATACCTACAACCAAACAAGGACAAGATGTGACGAACTAGTCCGCGATAAGTTATTATTCCAAGCCACGGTCAGATACAAGTACCCAAACCAAAAGTACTCGTACCTAACGGATAAGGTAGCCTACCATTCTAAGTAAAATATAGTTAAGAACAATCCTTCCTACGCATGGGCCCTGGCTGAATAGGATCGGCGTAGTCCTCCTTGGGCACCAGAGGCCCCATCAGTAAGAGTATGACGTTCCGCAGAATCGTCAGTGGCCGTCAGTAATCTTGGGTCATCAACCCGTATCTCCAGCGGAGAGTCCGAGTCACAAGGGAAAGTGCATCGAAGCCCATACGCTAAGGAATTGTCCTCCCCGCCCAATGCCTACTATGTTGTATCCACAACATTAACCTCTATAACCGCTAAGTCAAACTAGCATGCAATTCTATTAGCGGTTTATTCCTATCGCACGTCTTGTACGTATTGGTGGCCAGCCAATCACGCACTTCCGTATTCTACATGCGACACACAACTTCGTGTTACAACGTGTCAAGGCCAATGAATGCAACTAACAAGGTGGTCCCTTAAATCTAGGTTTAATGTGAGAAAAATAATACATAGCAGGAAATATAAATGAACAGTAAGTTCTAACAGTTATGCCATGTATCACAGTTTATTTGCATAAAAAAAATAAGTAATGCATGAAATATGAGCTAAAATAATTAAACAGCGAATGGCAAGCTGTCTTGCCTGGTAGAACGCCTGGGGTACTGCGATGATCAAGGTGGCATGAACAATGACTTCGGTGCAACAACTATGCAAGATAACCTCTGATGGTGGCACGGACAGTTCCATCGGGTCCAGGACGGTCAAATAAGTTAGGGTCGATATAATGTAGTCTCGGACAGACGAAGGAACGGGATTTGGAAGAAGATATGAATATGACTAGAGAGACAAGATCGATAATTGAAGAGATTTGTTTAAATAAAAATATATATAACTATTTAGAAAATAATTATCGTGTTTGGAAACTATATTATAGCAGTCAAAATAATATTTGAAAACATAGGAATTATTTTGATATCCAACTATAATAAAATTAGATTAAATTTTTTTTTTAAAAGAATATTTTAGAGTCCCAATCCATAGTTAAAATACCATAAATAATATAAATTAGGAAGATATTCATGAACTTTTAGAATCATTTACAAATATTATATATATATATATATATATAATATATATATATATATATATATATATATATATATATATATATATATATATTGTCAAAGTAATATAAAGCCCTAATGAGTTTCAAAGCTCAATATTATACTTTGTAACCGATAATTTAGAAAATACTATATATTTTAATAAGACAAAAATAATAATAACAATATTTATAAATATATATATATATATATATATATATATATATATATTGCTAGTAATACACAATACTTATAACAATTATTCTGTATCCTCAACAAAAATAATGTTTAAGCAAAAACTATAGGGGCAGGACTGCTGCCATCTCAAAATAATAATAATAATATAATGGTAAAAATATCAAATATGATGTTAGCATTAATAATACAATAAATAAAAATCAAAATAGTAATAATAATAAATAGTATTAACAATTCTAATAATAATATAAAATTTATTTCAGTTAACAAAACTAGTAACAATAGAGAATTTAAAAGTAAAATAAATAAATAAATAATAAAAAAAAAATACACAACAGCTGTGATGCTTCTTCTCCTCGAGAAGAGCATCATCTAAAAAAACAAAAAGAGTCAAAAGACTCCTGTAGAGAGAAGAAGGAGAGGAGAGAGAGACGAGCGAGAGAGGCTGGAGAGGATGGTCGGGTTCGTCGACGGGCGGCCGAGACTACGGAGGAGGAAGGGGAGAAGGGCGGAGTGAGCAGCGGCGGTCCAGCCGATGCGGAGAGGAGGGAAGGAGAGTGTCGAGATCGGCGGAGCTTGGTCGTGAGGAAGAGAGAGAGAGGCGGAGGTGAAGAAGGCATGGGAGTTTGGGGGTTTTCCGAGAGGGCTCGGGCGGCGGCGGGTTCGCCGCGGCGGAGGAAAGAGAGCGGGGGTTCCGACGTTGCGGAGGAGCGGGGTCGTACGATCGGCGTTGGCCGACGCGGTGACGGCAGGGACTGCGTTCCGCCGCTTACTGCGGTGGATGCCAGCGTTGGAAGGCGAGGAAGGTTCTGCGAGCGGTGGCCGGGTCCAAGCGGCGGTAGGCGGAGGAGGTCGGAGCTGGGTGGTGTGCACGCTGCTGCCACAGCCGGCGCTGCTCGGCTGGAGACGTGCGGAGGCGAGCGGCTAGGGCTTTCCGGACGGTGGAGATGGCTAGTCGGTGGGGATCAGTGGCGGCAGGGTTTCGACGCGGAGGGCGCTCGCTCGGCCGGAGCCGAGCGCGGGTGCGACGGAGGACGGGGCTGGGCGACACAGGTGAGGTTCCTTTTTCTAATCTGGTATTGTTTTTGGTGGCGGTGGTGGTTGTGCGTCGGTGTTTCTGGTGGTCGTGGTCGGGATTGGCTGTGGCAGGTGGACGGAGATGTCGACGGCGGTGGTGTTCAGGGGAGTGCCAGGGTGGTTTGGGATTGTGCTTGGGGTCGAGGGTGGTGAACGGGAAAAGGGCAGGCTAGGGTGGTGGCGTTGTCACGCCCCGCACCCACTGTGAGGGTACGAGAGCGTAACAACGCCCAGCCTACGCTGTAGTATCGGCGGTAGAACGCTGTTCTAGGTCATGAACTATAACTAACATAATATGAATACTCTCCATAAGGAGGCCAACACAGAGGTACAACTCAATCACAATCTAAGGTAGAATGTAGCATGATGGAAAATAGATAAGAAATCCTCAACTGAGGTACAGCAGAAAGAAATAACAAAGTCTCAACATCTCTAAAATATACAACTCTAAAAATAAGACACAACTAAACATAAAAAGAAAGGACAGTCTAAGCTATCTACACTATACAAGGTATCATCCTGAGCAGCCGCCTGAACCTCCCCAGGGGTCCAGGTCGCGAGTGTCAACTAGGCAAACTCCAAGTAAGGGTCCAGGGTTCCTCATCATCCTCTGTAAAATTTTCAACAGGTCCAGTCAGGACGGGAGCGAGCAAAATATCTCACGCAGTTCATATCATGTTAGGAAATATAAAGCATGCAATAGAGTAAGGTATAGAAACGCTGAAAGAAGAATGTATATGAAAACAACAGAGATTTGATAATGAAAAATATCTATATATGATAAGTAAGAACTGTAAGTAACATGTGATTTAGAGCACAATATGGTTATGTAAACGGGTTAGGTTATACAATAAAAGGGGACTCCTTTGTACGTGGGTGTACAATGGACATATACAATTTCTTATACAATAGGATTGATCACATAACCAATTTTACTCTCCCTCCCCAATCAATACACAAGGATCCAATTCAGTTACGTTACCTTATACAATGGCTTGTACAATGGCTTATACAATGGCTTGTACAATGGCTCAATATGATAATGAGAGTACAATATGCACAATGAGTGTACAATGATAAGGATATTCAATAAATATAATATGTAAGTGAAACGCACATCACAATATGTATTTAGTAAATACAAGGAGGTAACATCTCAGAAGAAGATCCACATAGTACTAATCCGTGATAATAATCGTGTCAGCATCAAGTACAGTAATCTAGAGCAAGAATGTAAATCCAGACAAGTATGAAACGGTCAGAGAATGTACTCGCCTCGTATCTGAATGTCTGAAGTAAATGTACTGTCCGAGATGAGGTACCTGACTCCTAGTTAGAGCAACACAAGTCAAGATGTATACAGGAGATAATAGTAATCTATAATGCATCTGCATGCTGTCTAGGTCAAACTATACTAAATCAACACTTGGTCAACTCTAGTCAACCACACTAGTCAACTAGGTCAAGTCCTAGCCCAAACAAGTCTAATAAGTCTCACTAGGCCTAACCAAGCCTAGGCTAGTAGTCACACACCAATCAAAGGCTATACAAGCCAACACAAGTCACACATCAAGATACATTACTATCATGCATATTCTATATATATATATATATATATATATATATATATATATATATAACATAAAGGAACTAACATGTAAAGCTATGTGTGTGTGAACATGAAGGTGTACATGAAAAGAGAAATCAACACTAGTTATGAGTTTACACTACACATGGCACAAAGCTAACCCATCGACATTACACATGTATATTAACATGCATGGCTACAAGTATACATCTCTATACATTAGAGTAGAGACTATTTAAGTTATAACTAACATGCATCTATTTACATAAATCTATATAATTATAGCAATCATTAGAGAAGGGTTACATGGCATGGTGGTTGATATAGAGTGGGGTGTCCTTGTGCAGAGGGTGAAGTTCATTCTCAGTTTAGTTCCACATTTACATATAAACTAAAGTAAGCTATCCCATAAACTGGTGTAACTAACCACATAAAATGAACCATGTTATCTGAAATCTGCCATTAAGCCAACATCCCATATGCATACAGCTCATGCATTGTCTAATACTGAAATTAACTAACATTTCGAATTAAGGGGTTGAAGGTTAACATTACATTCATAGACATTCCACTATATTGAAAACTAAAATTGGCTTGGCAATAGGAGAAAAAGGAAGGTATATATGCTTACATGGACAGTTCAGTGTTCGAACAACCTAAAATGAACTAACATTCAATCTAAATATCAGCTATGCATTGGTTCTATGTCTACATATGAAATCTGATATTGCATTTACAATATTTATACATTATGCATTCATATCTATCATTACATATATATCTTGTATTTATATCTAGCATTCATTATATACTTTCATGCATGCATTGTATATCATTCTTTCATTCATGCATTTATGTATTGCTTACATACATTACATTAATTGTATTCCTACATGCTTGTATTCAACCATATATATACATTAATGTAAAGAGGATATATATCATATATATATTATTTCATTCATCTAACATATCATGCATTACATCTATTATTACATTATATTCATGCTTGCATTCATTCATCATTCATTTATTCTCTTGCACCACTATATGCACCATACATTACATACTATGGAACCTACATATCATCACAAGTCATACTTATACATGCTTACATTAGATAGGATACTTACACCTCATACATCTTATTTAACCATTTACTCATGCTTGCATTCTCTATTTAATTACATAATGTATATACATTAACATGGGTTTAAATCAAATAGAATATTATTACACACAAGGGTGCACAAGATGCATATGCCGAATAGTAACTCCGACTAATAATCAATACTGTACCATCTCAGCATGAATTAAAATTTAGGATTAAAGTATGTTATAGATCTATGTGTTAGCTTTCCGAAACTTCAAACGGATCGCGTTTTCGTTTCCGGAAACTCCCGGAATCGCGAAAACACCGAGAACGCATTTGTCTTTCGTACAGCTGACACTCAAATAATTCTCCAGAAAGTTACAGAAAGAATTAGGCCTATTAATACATGTTTTTGGAAAGCTAACTTTAATACGCTTCTTTTAAAAAAACAGGAGATTAAACCGAACTTTGAGCTAGAAGTTATGACATTTCTAAGTTAGGGCTGAAATTAAAACGTGGATAAAAATCATGACGGATTTAGGTAGTTTGAGACAAAAGAACACAAGATATAACATAATATACCAAGAACTCACTCTCTACACTAATATATATATATATGAGACACTATAGAACACATCTCCAATACAAAAATATGAGATTAAAAATGTAATAATTCATTCATACATAACAACAACACATAGTGTGTCCAAATTTGGGATTTTTCCACATGGACACAACCACAACACAAAGGACACTCCTATGACCTCCAATTGGACACGGAATGGACACAAATGGAGATACAACCATGGGGTCATTCCTATGGATTCAAAATAGACCTATGTGCATGAGGAAATGAAAGGGAGAAGGGATTTATACCTCCCGGTAGATCGAATCGAAGAAAAGCCTTCCCGGAGCGACACCGACACGTAGAGATTCCAAAAGGACACGAACGAGCTCCGAATCCTTCCAAACTTGGGTAGCTTCCTCCTTGGCTAGAATGGAGAAGGAAAGAAGAAGATTTGGTGGTGAAATGGAAGAATTTGGTGGAGAAATTGCTAGGGATTGCTCTATAGGAATTTGGGGAAGAACAAGAGAGAGTGTGTGGATGAGAATAATGAAATGAACTTGAGCCTATCCTCTTCCAAAGTGGCTGGCCATATGGGACTATTTGTCCTATTATGGTAAGGTCTAAAATGCTCCCACTAACATATTCTATGAGTATTAGGAAAGGGCTAATTGGTTGGGGCTAAATTAGTCATTCTAAAGTGTCTAATCAACTAACCTTATCCATAATAATTAGTCTAACCTCTAACTAAAATATTTCTATCATGTGGACTAAAATTAATATCATGTGGGTCATGCCTAACTGTGTGGGTCCCACTAGAGTCAAACTACCCCCGGGTCCCCGTTTCAAGTCGGATTGAGTTGAAATTCGAACCCGACTCAAATAACCCCAAAACAATATCATAAATAATAAAATAATATCAAAATAATTCAAAGAGGTCAAATGCAAAAAATATCTTTAGGCCAAAAATGACATTAAAATATCAAATCACATGGTTAGGCTCTAGGTCAAACAGTCTCTAGGGTTCACTAGCAAAACGTTAAAACCACAAGTCATTGATTTAAATAATTTTAAAATAATTTAAAATCACCAAAAATCATATCATGAATTAAATATCATTATTAAAAATTAAAAACATGAAATTTTAAAATTACCCTCATTTGGAAAACTGGGTGCTACAACTCTACCCACCTCAAAAAATTTTGTCCTCGAAATTTAAGATCGATAGTACTCCTTCTAGAGCCTCTAACCTACCCAATATCTAAGGTAACACTTCCTAAGACTGGAATAAAACGGGCATCTAAAAAGTGTCAATCTAGGAATACCTCCAATACTGCTCTGCTGTACGGCGGTAATGGAACTTCAATAGAATATGGACTGGAACCTATATCCAAGGACTGGACCTATTTTAAAGTGGTCTTAACTAAGGATGAAAAGGAACTGATCATAGGCTATAGGTATGCTCAAACTATTATCTTCCTATTAACCATCTATTAATACATTCTATTACCATAGAAACGATGCATTACTAAGACATATAGGCTCCTATCTCTCATAACACATTTATACTCACCAAAAGACTAGTACATCCTATCAAGGCTGATACTATAATCTCTCCTAAATCTCCTAAGCTACATGTTTATAGACACACATCCCCACATCAAGGACTAACCCATATATATCTACAACTGATATTAATGGAGTGACGTCCCTATTTCCCAACAATCAAGGTCTAAATTTTTTTTATCTAAATCATGCAATTTGAAGGAATAGTATACAAGGTCAGGGCATACCATAGCAGTTGGAAGTCTCACCTAGATACACTAATCATTCTAGGTCAAAACAGTACTATGGTATCAACACCAAACAATCTAGGGTGTCCTAATTGGAAAGGTAAGGGAACAACAATCATCAAGGTTGTAGGGCTGTCTACTATCCTATATGTAACTGGTTGGTATTATAGAAACAGGAGAATTATCTGCAATGGGTTACTATTCTAACACCAATGCTAACTATCACCTCTAGGGTACAGACACTCTACAAGTTATCATACCATTATACTATGAAGGAACTACCTATGAATAAGCTCTACAAAACTAAATATCCCTACTCCAAAGTCATTTATAACAATCAAAAGGGTATAATGTTTAAACCTTCTCAAGATACAATCTGTTAATCATATGCGTCTGTCCAAAATCATGTTGTCCAGAGTCTTCATCATGCTAGTGAGCAGGGCTACGATAATCACAGAGTCCTTGACTAAGGTACATACCTCTAGGTTCATGGTATTTAAAATTTTCGCACTGCCGCATGCGACGGCGATAACCTTAAATTTCCATACCCGAGAATACATCCAAAATCTGACTACATGTCCTCACTATGCCAACTAATACGACTATCGAAGATTATAGATCCCATGATTTAGGCGACCAAGCCCATATGATTTTCTCAGGAAAAAAAACAAACACAACAAAAGAGTAATATGACAAAATTAATCAATCAACAAGGAACAGATGAATCGAATTTCAAGGTAATTATAAAAGACAATTGCGGGAATGGAATTGAGAAGAACGGAACTTGCAGCAAGATCTCCAACGGTCTGTGCATCCTCGACTGTCCTGACGATAGCTCGCCCTGCTGGTTTTCTCCAGCCTGATGCTGATACTGCACAAATCTCTGATGCTGATGCTGCATGAATTGCTGCTGCTGAGAGAAACCGAAAATGAAGGGAAAAGTCTCTGTACAGACGGAGGTGCACCTCCAATATAGCAGAAACGCTAACCTGAGTCGGTACAACAAAAGCTGCGGTCTCGAGGCCCTGATGAACAGGACGAGAGGTGGCCAGCCTCTCGATAGTATTCCCCGAACCGAAGCGATGAGATCGTGTCTTCATAACCATCATGAAGACAGATCAAAACAAGAAGCAATTTTTGAGAATGAAGCAAAAATTCAAGGAGAACAGTTTATATTCAAAGGAAGTCAATAAGCAATAATTTTAGACAAAAGGAATCGGATTAAGAGTTTTTTCTAATGTGATTGAGTACCTCCAAAAATATCCTAATCCTACTGCAGGCTGTAGTGATACTCTAGTTCGAATACCACTACATAAACTCGACCTGCATGGGCCACCAAAAAATGTGTCACGACCCGCACCACTGTGAGGGTACGAGAGCGTAACAACGCCCAGCCTACGCCGCAGTATCGGCGGTAGAACGCTATTATAGGTCATGAACTATAACTAACATAATATGAATACTCTCCATAAGGAGGCCAACACAGAGGTACAACTCAATCACAATCTAAGGTAGAATGTAGCATGATGGAAAATAGAGAAATCCTCAACTGAGGTACAGCAGAAAGAAATAACAAAGTCTCAACATCTCAAATATACAACTCTGAAATAAGACAACAACTAAACATGAAAAGAAAGGACAGTCTAAGCTATCTACACTATACAAGGTATCATCCTGAGCAGCTGCCTGAACCTCCCCAGGGGTCTAGGTCGCGAGTGTCAACTAGGCAAACTCCAAGTAAGGGTGCAGGGTTCCTCATCATCCTCTGTAAAAATTTTAACAGGTCCAGTCAGGACGGGAGCGAGCACAAAACATCTCATGCAGTTCATATCATGTTAGGAATATAAAGCATGCAATAGAGTAAGGTACATAAAACGCTGAAAGAAGAATGTATATGAAAACAACAGAGATTTGATAATGAGAAATATCTATATATGATAAGTAAGAACTGTAAGCAACATGTGATTTAGAGCACAATATGGTTATAAAACGGGTTAGGTATACAATAAAATGGGACTCCTTTGTACGTGGGTGTACAATGGACATATAATTTCTTATACAATAGGATTGATCACATAACCAATTTTACTCTTCCTCTCCAATCAATACACAAGGATCCAATTCAGTTACGTTACCTTATACAATGGCTTGTACAATGGCTTATACAATGGCTTGTACAATGGCTTGTATAATGGCTCAATGTGATAATGAGAGTACAATATGCACAATGAGTGTACAATGATAAGGATATTCAATAAATATAATATGTAAGTGAAACGCACATCACAATATGTATTTAGTGAATACAAGGAGGTAACATCTCAGAAGAAGATCCACATAGTACTAATCCGTGATAATGATTGTCAGCATCAAGTACAGTAATCTAGAGCAAGAATGTAAATCCAGACAAGTATAAAACGGTCAGAGAATGTACTCCTCGTATCTGAATGTCTGAAGTAAATATACTGTCCGAGATGAGGTACCTGACTCCTAGTTAGAGCAACAAAGTCAAGATACAGGAGATGATAATAGTAATCTATAATGCATCTGCATGCTGTCTAGGTCAAACTATACTAAAGTCAACACTTGGTCAACTCTAGTCAACCACACTAGTCAACTAGGTCAAGTCCAAGCCAAACAAGTCTAATAAGTCTTACTAGGCCTAACCAAGCCTATGCTAGCAGTCACACACCAATCACAAGGCTATACAAGCCAACACAAGTCACACATCAAGATACATCACTATCATACATATTCTATATTATATATATATAAAAGAAAGGAACTAACATGTAAAGCTATGTGTGTGTGTGAACATGGAGGTGTACATGAAAAGAGAAATCAATACTAGTTATGAGTTACACTACACATGGCACAAAGCTAACCCATCTACATTACACATGTATTACACTTAACATGCATGGCTACAAGTATACATCTATATACATTAGAGTAGAGACTATTTAAGTTATAACTACATGCATCTATACTTTACATAAATATATATATATTAGCAATCATTAGAGAATGGTTACATGGCATGGTGGTTGATATAGAGTGGGGTGTCCTTGTGCAGAGGATGAAGTTCATTCTCAGTTTAGCCACATTTACATATAAACTAAAGTGAGCTATCCCATAAACTGGTGTAACTAACCACATAAAATGAACCATGTTATCTGAAATCTGCCATTAAGCCAACATCCATATGCATACAGCTCATACATTGTCTAATACTGAAATTAACTAACATTTCGAATTAAGGGGTTGAAGGTTAACATTACATTCATAGACATTCCATATATTGAAAACAAAAATTGGCTTGGCAATAGGAGGAAAAGGAAGGTATATACTTACATGGACAGTTCAGTGTTCGAACAACCTAAAATGAACTAACATTCAATCTAAATATCAGCTATGCATTGGTTTATGTCTACATATGAAATCTGATATTGCATTTACAATATTTATACATTATGCATTCATATCTATCATACATATATACCTGTATTTATATCTAGCATTCATTATATACTTTCATGCATGCATTGTATATCATTTTTTCATTCATGCATTTATGTATTGCTTACATACATTACATTAATTGTATTCCTACTGCTTGCATTCAACCATATTATACATTAAGTAAAGAGGATATATATCATATATATCATTTCATTCATCTAACATATCATGCATTACATCTATATACATTACATCATGCTTGCATTCATTCATCATTCATTTATTCTCTTGCACCACTATATGCACCATACATTACATACTATGGAACCTACATATTCATCACAAGCCATACTTATACATGCTTACATTAGATAGGATACTTATACCTCATACATCATTTATTTAACCATTTATTCATGCTTGCATTCTCTATTTTAATACATAATCTATATACATTAACATGGTTTAAATCAAATAGAAACATTATATTACACACAAGGGTGCACAAGATGCATATGCCGAATAATAACTCCTACTAATAATCAACTACTGTACCATCTCAGCATGAATTAAATTTAGGATTAAAGTATGTTATAGATCTATGTGTTAGCTTTCCGAAACTTCAAACGGATCGCGTTTTCGTTTCCGGAAACTCCCGGAATCGCGAAAACACCGAGAACGCGTTTGTCTTTCGTACAGCTGACACTCAAATAATATCTCCAGAATGTTACAGAAAGAATTAGGCCTATTAATACATGTTTTTGGAAATCTAACTTCAATACTTCTTTTAAAAAAAACGGAAGATTAAACCGAACTTTGATCTAGAAGTTATGACATTTCTAAGTTAGGGCTGAAATTAAAAACGTGGATAAAAATCATGACGGATTTAGGTAGTTTGAGACAAAAGAACACAAGTATAACATAATATATCAAGAACTCACTCTCTACACTAATATATATATGAGACATATAGAACACATCTCCAATACAAAAATATGAGATTAAATATGAATAATTCATTCAAACATAACAATAACACATAGTGTGTCCAAATTTGGGATTTTCCCACAGGACACAACCACAACACAAATGACACTCCTATGACCTCCAAATGGACACGAAAGGACACAAATGGAGATACACCATGGGGTCATTCCTATGGATTCAAATAGACCTATGTGCATGAGGAAATGAAAAGGAGAAGGGATTTATACCTCCCGGTAGAGATCGAAGAAGAAAAGCCTTCCGGAGCGACACCGACACGTAGAGAATTCAAAAGGACACGAACGAGCTCCGAATCCTCCCAAACTTGGGTAGCTTCCTCCTTGGCTAGAATGGAGAAGGAAAGAAGAAGATTTGGTGGTGAAATGGAAGGATTTGGTGGAGAAATTGCTAGGTATTGCTCTCTAGGAATTTGGGGAAGAACAAGAGAGAGTGTGTGGATGAGAATAATGAAATGACTTGAGCTATCCTCTCCCAAAGTGGTTGGCCATATGGGGCTATTGTCCTATTATGGTAAGGTCCAAAATGCCCCACTAACCTATTCTATGAGTATTAGGAAAGGGCTAATTGGTTGGGGCTAAATTAGTCATTCTAAAGTCTCTAATCAACTAACCTTATCCATAATAATTAGTCTAACCTCTAACTAAAATTTTCTATCATGTGGACTAAAATTAATATCATGTGGGCCATGCCTAACTAGTGTGTGGGTCCCACTAGAGTCAACTACCCCCGGGTCCCCGTTTCAAGTCGGATTGAGTTAAAATTCGAACCCGACTCAAATAACCCCAAAATAATATCATAAATAATAAAATATATCAAAATAATCAAAGAGGTCAAATGCAAAAAATATTTTAGGCCAAAAATGATATTAAAATATCATAATCACATGGTTAGGCTCTAGGTCAAACAGTCTCTAGGGTTTCACTAGCAAAACGTCAAAACCACAAGTCATTGATTTAAATAATTTTAAAATAATTTAAAATCACCAAAAATCATATCATGAATTAAATATCATTATAAAATAATATAAACACGAAATTTTAAAATTACCCTCATTTGGGAAACTGGGTGCTACAGGCGTCGAGTTGTGTTGCTGTGTTGGAACGGCGGTGGCTGTGGTACGGGGAAGACGGGTTGGTCGGGGGACGGTTAACGACGGTGATGGTGAGGCTGGGCCGTGCTCAGGTGAGTATGGTGGTGGAGGAACGGTGATGGCTGGTTTGGGTTTCGGATGGCCAGACGGGGTCGGGCTGTGGATGGCGAAAAATGGCTAGGGTTATAGTTTTAATTACGTCGAGTGTGTTCGACACAACGGAGAGGGTCGGGAGAGATGTTCTGTGAGACACGGTTTGGTTTTGACGTCCGGGTTGTCGGATGCGGAAAAATCAATGTATTGTATATGGGGATAAATAGTGGATGGGGATAGGGGACACGGACACGATGCACAAACTTAGGTTGTGGAATTGTGGGGAATAAAAATACATGGAGGAGTACCTGCCTATTTATAGGATGTGGAAATTCCCATTTGGATAGGATTAGGATTAGTTCAAACCCAATTTAGATATTCAAAAATCCATCAAATCAAATCAAAATCTAAATCCAATTAAATCTAATTAATTCCCTTAGTTTAAAATCAAATCAATAAATCAAATTCAATTATTTAACTATTTAAATAATTGCATAAATTCAAATCAAGATTTAAATTGCCACATATCTTCCAAATATATTTTTCAAAATACCAATAATAATTATTTCGAAAATAAAAATATTTTAAATATCTTTTTGAATAATAAAAATATTAATATTAATAAATCTTAAAAATTACATTAATAAAATATTTATGAAATTCATGTACGCAAAAATATTATTTATTATTAATAACTGTATAACGAAAGGCTTTGTGTAAATAAAATAATAAATTAATGAACTTGGAAATTTTGGTATGACAGCTAAATATTATTATGTATATTATTTTGAAACCAAAAATAGAAGAAAAATATTTTTCAAAAATATGTACGCTCGCACATATTCGCACTCGTCGAGCAATTACGAAAAATAAATTTCTGTGCGCGACGTACATACGACTAGCGATGTATAATACAAACTTTTAAATCCGTACTAAATTTATATAAAAAATATAGTAGAAATTAGGGTTTTACATCCTACCAAACTTAGAAGAAATTTCGTCCTCGAAATTAAGAATTCGTAGGGGTGAGAAGGCACAACGGTAGATAGAAGGATTCCTAAAAAAATGTTGTATGGTCGTAGTCTAGGTTGAGGATATGATTAAGAGACGATTGTAATCACTCTTAAATTCAAGTGATTAGAAAGTCAAGATTGTAGATTAGGTCGAGGAAAAGGTCGGGTAGTTCAAGACAAAGATATAGTTACAGTGTGAGGTAATGATCATGGTGATAGGACAGATAGAGGAAG
>JANAVB010021738.1:0-21749 GCA_029216955.1 Iris pallida | reverse complement strand
CTATATAACATGATACTCATATATATGCATATATATACTATAATATACTGGCAACAATGTATATAAGCCATACATCTATATTAAGCCTAAAATCATACATTTCTATATCCATACCACTATACAACCAATAGAATCAAATATGCATGATATGAGGTAATATTATATATGTACATAGGTATGCAATGAGGGAAAAATGTGAGGGGGAAGGGCTTGGTAGTAATGTGTGTAGCACAAAATGTGGCATGAATAGGATGAATTTCAGGATTCAAAGACAGGTTATAATATAACTCAATGAACCAATAAATTGAATGGGAGTTAACCTACATTGTTTAAGGAAAGAAAATCAGTTCTCTGTTTAACAGAAATTTAGTAATCACCCATCATTCAATCAACCAACAACCAATGCACACCAATTTGAATTCAACATGGCTAAACATTCAGATTAGTTTTTAAGGAAGAACCAATGTGTGTTAGCTAAATTCTCAGGACAGGGAAACAGTGTTCAGTTGTACAGTGCCTAGCCATTCCCATTTTTTCCAGTTTCAGATTTTGTGTGTGTAAACATGTGATTTCAAGGTGTGTATATTAGTTAGGAGACCTGTGTATATAAATGGGAAAAAATAGTGATAGTGTTTGTGAGTGTATGAGCATATGACAGTGATGTGTAATAGGTTAGGAGATGTGGGTATATGGTGTTGACAGAAATCAAAGTGTCACATGTGAAATCAGTGAAGTGTGGCATGGCGTTGAACTGAAATCAAAGAGTGTCACATGGTGTGAATCATGGAACATAAATCTCAGATTGAGTCCTACATAACACCCAAAAATCTCAGTTCAAATGAACACACAAATCAGTTGGAAAAAATACAACTTAGGAAATAAAATCAGTCCAAAGGTTCTCAGGTTTGAGTGGTAGGGAAACCAATTCAGGTTTTAGATAACCTTCCCCCCTATTTAAATACTAAAACTACAAAACAAAGCATGGGAATCACATCCCAGGAAAAGAGGAAAATCCAGTTCAAGTAATAAGGAAAACTGAAAATACTATTACATGGAACTCAAACATACATCAAGTTAAAGAAGAGTAATTCTCAGATTTTGTACTCACATTTCAGGTTTATAATCCAAATCAAATTTCAGTTTCCAGGGAGGGAAGGACCCAAGACAGTGTGCAAGTGTCACTGTCCAGGTTCTACAGTGATGTGTAGTGTGTGTAGGGGGGTGTGTGTGACTGAAATCAGATTTGTGTGATATAGGGTGTGCTTAGATAGAAGGCTGTGTGTGTGTGTGGTGTCACAGTTAGGTGAGGGTGTATGAGACTGAACAGTGTATGAATCTCAGGAATGGCAGTGGGTGTCCTGTTACCATACATATTAGTGTATAATGCATTAGGAACATCAATGAAACTGTTCTCAGGAAATTACTGACAGGAAATGAACAATATATATAGGAATTTCAATCTGCAGGAACTAAAATGCTGGAATTGGGTAGGCAACTGCAGTATTATTTCAAATTAACATCCCAGTCAAGTCGCAGGTTCAAATAATCAACTAAGCTATTCCAAAGTTCCAAAATTCAGATTTACCTATTCAAGTTAATATTGATTTCAAGTTAACCCCAATCCAATGCAACATTCCTATAATAACAAAATGAATCCCAGACGTATACTTATCTGCAACATCTAATTAATCAGGAATTAGCATTTAAGTGCACAGCAAAAACTGGAAAATTTCAGGGATGACTGATACACATGGCATTTCAGAAAAAAAAAAGGAAATAACAAGTAAACAATGAAATTAGAATTAAGTACAATTACGGAGGTTGGTAATCTTTCTAGCACATGTGTACGTGTCGTGGGGTCACCTCGTGTCCAACCAAGTCGACACAAATGTGTCCAAACAACAAAACACACACACAGACACGAACTGTGCACTGACAGTGTCGTGCACGCGTGCACGCGTGTCTAGTGCACGACACAGGCCACATGGTGACACGTGGTCATGAACACGTGTACACCTAGGGTTTAGGTACGTGTCTACGTGACTGAAACGTGTCCAAGTGGTGTTGTGTCATAGCTACACGTGCGTATCAGATGCATTTTCTCGCGCGACACAGCACAGTGCGTGACCCGTGCGCGTGCGATTGCTCTCAAACCACTGAACAAAACCCCACAAAAATTTGTGAGCCTCGTGTCAGTCACCTAAGCAGTGTCCACACCAAAATTCGTGTCCAGAAGTGTCGTATACAGGGAGTTATAGCCCCCGAGTAGCAGGGCACTGCCCGAAGGCTGCTGCGGGCATGTTCGTGTCCGTTTTGGACACGGACACGACTCGAGTTTGTGCTCAGTCCATACGAAACATGATGTACACATATAGATCTGTCAATCCATGCAATTGGTTTCACAAAAATCAGAAATAAATTCCTCACAGACATTTCATCAAACACATGCACACTATTTATGATACGTGTCCGATACGGACACGTATTGGACACGAACCCTAACAATGCCTATACCAACAGAGAGAGGGAACCTAGGGCTTCCTAATTATGCAAAGAAAACGAATTTCTATAGAAGGAATAGGAAGTTACATATATGTTGAAATTCCAATAGAAAGCTCTAAAATGGGGGTTTCTCCTTGTTAGCCAAACTCTCCAAATTGCCTCAAGCCTGAGAATACTCTCCATGAACAGCAAGAGGAAGACAATTAGAATCCAATGCAAGTGGTTTGAGCCAAAAAGGAGTTAAAATGGGAAAGTTATGGATTGGGGAAGATGGCTATACCTCTTTCTCTTCAAGACTTGCAAGAATGATAAAAAAGAGGCAAGAGTTCAACATGAAGGCTTATATAGGGGGAAAACCACTACATGGCTGGTCATCCTAGGGTTTAGTGCCCAATCTATGGCTCTCATCTCCCCACTAAGGATCTATGGTCCATATTGATTCTAGGTTTTAGCTATACTAACTCAAGACTATGACTAATCCTAGTCATGACTAATCAAGTCATAAGTCATGGCTAACCCACCTTAGTCAATGCTAACATAACCATCAACTTAACCAAGGCTAATCTAGGTTAATCCAATCTATTAGGTTAGGTCCTTCTAGGTCAGGCCAATCACATCACATACCAAGCAATTATTCACATATATTCAATAAATTCTAATAAATCCTATTAAATTCAAATAAATCCCAAAATGACCAAAGTATCCTCTAGGCTAGAATGTACTAAATGGAAACTCTACTCACATGGTTAGGCTCCCAAGCTCATGGTTAGTTTTCTCGTCAAGTAGTCTCTAGGGCTACATTAGCTAAACACCAAAATTATAAGTCATGAATTTAAATAGTTCAAAATTAATTAAAAATCACAAAAAATTCTAATATGAAATAAATATCATTAAAATAATAATTATAATTACAAAATTTCAAAATTACCCTCTTCTGGAGAACTGGGTGTTACAACACCACAAGTGTTGGTGGATGCGGATGAGTATGTTAAATTCATCATTGAGGCAGTGTACAAGATGCTGCAGAAGGGTGTGTCGACAGTGATGAACACCAATGGGAGTTTCGCAATGGCAAAATCCATGGCACTTCCACACATCAACCTGATACGTCTCCACCAGGGCCATGATCATATGGCCAAGATTCTTGAGGCCTCGGTGACTGAGCTGGATCAACTGCTTTCCGAGTTTCAGTGTATCCAACGGAATGATCTTTCCCCCTGATAAACGCGGAAAAGGAGAAGCTGATTGCTGAAATTGAGTCCTCTTATCAGGCCACCGTGGGTGTATGGGAGCACGAAGTGGCTGAGACTGAGGCTGCAGTGGAGCGGTTGTCTCAGTCTACACAGGAGAAGGTAGAGTTGCGAACTGCGTTGGATGCTAGTATCGCAGAGTTTGATGCCCAGATTCGCCATCTTGAGGACCAGCGGGCCCGACTCCTATTGGATGCTGAGCGTGCCCAGGCTGAACATGTAGCATTCAAGAAGGAGGAGGCAGCTTTCATCCACCGGGCTCTTACTCTGGCTCAACAGCGGCAGCAGCTGGATGAGAAGCATGAGGATGACACTTCTCCAGAGGCCATGGAGGCGATGCGTTAAGAAGCTGAACGTCGGGTCCTGGCGACTGTGGAGACTCGAGCGATAGACTTGAGGCGCCGGATTGAAGAGATTTCAGCCAACCCTGGGGATGTTTAGGGATTGTAGTCTTTTCTTTCTTGTGTTTTTGCAACTCTTACTGGGGGGATGTAATCCTTTACTCTTTAGAATAAAGAAATACAAAATTTTTGTGATGTGTTTATTTTTGCTGTCATGAACTTGATGATTTGTGTGGACCTATTATCTGTTGTGCACCTTAGTTTTTAGGTACAGATAATAAGTTTGAGAGAACCAACATGTTTACTCAGAGGTAATGTGGACGTGGCAAATATGGGATTCAAATGATGGAATCTTCCTACTCAGAGATGTCATGGACGTGGTAGGAATGATACTGGGGGATATGCGAAACTACTCAGAGGTAATGTGGATGTGGAAGTTCTGCAATCAATGTACGACAACGCAGGGGTTGTCTGTACGGGATGTTTACTCAGAGGTAATGTGGACGTGGTAAACATGATGGGTAGCGTAGTCTTACGGAGTGTAAGATTCTGCTTTGTAGGGCGTAGGAGGACAACTCAGAGGTGATGTGGACGTAGTTGTCCTTCTACTGGAGGATGCCACGGAACAGCTGGGTTCCGGAAGCGTCTAATTTTGTGGAAGTATATGTCTGAAAGATGTCAAGAGTAGTACTTCTTTAGGAACTTGCCGTTGATGGGCATCATGAACAAGTTCCTATTGGGTTTAGCGAGGCGGTAAGCACCGTTTGAGTATACCGTCTCTATGATGAAAGGTCCTTCCCACTTGGGCTCAAACTTTTCTGGTGTTTTGTGAGTCAACACCATCAGCCTCCTGACTGCCAGAACCAGGTCGCCTTGTTGGAAAGTCCTTTACTTAACCTTCTTGTTGAAAGTCTGTGATATACGGGCTTGTTTGCAAAAACAAAAGTTGAAGAACTTTATTGATACAAACTTTGTAAAAGATTACAATTTGAATTCTGGGAATGGTACAACTTTAGGAATCCAATCTAGATGACGATTGCTTTATCCCTTGGATGATGTGAACTCTGAAGACGAAGCCTCTGAAGTTGAAGACAACTCTGGAATTGAAGGCAAAAAGCCTCGAAAGTTGAAGGCAAAAGCCTCGGAAGAATGCAGCAGCACTTGGGCAAGAACTTCTGAACTCTCTGATCTCTGATTATTGATTCGTGATCCCCTTGAATGGAGACTTGAAACTCTATTTATAGAGTTCTGAGAAATAACTAACTTTTAGTTATTTTGGACTGCGCATGATGATTTGCGCAGCAATTGGTTTACACAACAATGGACTGCGCAGGCAGTTGCTGGATCATGGATTAACTATCTTGGACACATGGCATCATTTAATTGAAATGCGCATGATCATACATAGGCAGTTGCCACGAAATGAGCAATTGATGGTATGAATGCCACGTGTACTTTATCATTTGTACTGGTAAAACGTGCACATTGAATTATGCAGACTTTGGATTGCGCCAACTTGAATTGTGCAGGAAATGGATTGCACCAACACGGATTACGCCAACATGGATTGCGCTGCCAGCTATCCTCGAGCGTCGTACTGCACGATTAAACGAACGACCGCCTCGATCTCCGTGCTGTCAGTTGTCAAAAGATTTGATTTGTGTCAGGTAATGATGGTGATTTGCCACGTCAGCCTGCGTGCTTGGAAGTGTGCACAGTCTATCCTGTGCAAACTGAAGTATGCGCAATCTGATGTCTGTGCAGTTCATCTGAAAGTTGTATTTCTTGATTTTTTGACTTTGTTGATGTGTACAACTTGATTTTTTAGGACCGGCAAGACCCCCTTCAAAGTTTTCGAAAGTTGAACTTATTCAAAATTTTGAAATACTTTGAATTTTGAATATGAAACCAATTTACGCACATAATGAGCTGTCTGCGCAATTTGAGGGTTTAGCCCATTTTTTAGGCGCAATCTAAGGCGGCCATTTCGACTTTGAAAACTATAAATAGTTCTCAAACTTCTCACTATCATTCTTTACTTGTCTTTTTCGTGCTTGAGAGAAGAAAACTTCTGAGCTTTTTTCTCCTTCCTTCTCCGACAATCCCGATAGGATTAGACTGCGCCACCCCTTTTTAAGGTTCTGGTTGCACAAATCAGTCCACTCTTCATTTTTATGAAGATCGACTTTCTGCACAATCGGTTGAATTGTGCTGACAAAAGTCAACGCAACTTGCTGATTTGTGCGAGTCTGTCAGCGCAAATGGATGTTTATTTGTTTGCGTAAACTGATTTTGCACAATTTGATGCTTGCGTAATTTGATTTTGCGCAATCTAATTTCTGCGCAAACTGAATCTTTGACTTTGACTTATACTAAATTTTTTTGTTTTCTTTGTCTGATGCAGTTAATACCAAAGAAGACCCAGAATATAAAAACTTCGTGGGGACCCTTTCAGAATCAGAGTATAAAGAGGACTTGTCACATGTTCATTATCCTCAGTATGATCTGTTGACCTCCCGTCAGGCCATTCTGGTTTCCCAAGACAATGAAACACTACAATGCTTAATGAACGGACAACCTCTGGAAACGGCAGATGCTGTTATACACAAAAAACCATTATTCTTGTTTGGTGAGGCTTTCGAGAAGAGCTCTCAACCAAGACTGAGAATGGAAGAAAGAGTTGTCCATCAGACGGATAGATCTTTCATGATACCAAATATTCCATGCTGCCTCCCATTATCCCGGTATGCTCATGCGAGTTACCCGAGAAAGATGGAGTGGAACCTTAATCCGTTCCAAGATGCCCGTCCGGGAAGAATCTTTGTGAAGAAGGGTCCGAATAAGAAAGATATGTTCAATAGTTCTTCTGAGAGGTACAGTGTTTTGCTGAGAGGACTGAAATCCGGTTGCATTCTGCCGGATAATTCTTCATTGTTAATGCCCGTCAGGACCCCAATTTTCGCAAATAAATTTGCGAAAGTCGAAGGAAGATATCCGGAGCAGGACATCAGACTAACTGGATTGGTGAATCCAGATTTCAAAAGATGGAGCTGTATAGCCAATTGGGTTCTGACCAAGTTTGAAGGCGAACTGCAGCAGATCAACTTATACCAAGCAGTGCATGCCACTGTCTATGGTTTTGCTCCGAACCCTCACCTGTTCCTGGCTTTAGCAGAGAGGTATAACTACAGAACAGGGACCTTTATGACTCCCGGCGGAGAAATTGGATTTGCACTCCATGAGATGAAGTACATCTCCTTGTTGCCAATGGGAGATGCCCCTTACGAAGAATTTGTTCCAACTAATGATGAGTTGGACAAACTCCGGAGGGAAAATGCAGAAATGGTAGCAGTATTCGAGGAACTGCTATGCCATTACAAGATATGTTTCCTGTTTTATAAGAGTGCTACAGCAAACACTTGTTATTCTTCGAAATGGCTACCCTATCTGTTCCTCAATCTTATTCAAGAACCAAAGACTAAGGAACACGATAGATGTTATCCAGATTTATTCAAACCATTGAGCAACACAGAAGTGATGTAGTTGATGGAAGAGAGTGGAGATTATGATAAGCAAATGAAGGATGATTATCAATGCCCCCCTTTGAAGACAGGGGATACTCTCGAAAGTTACTTGAGAGTAGGATACAGATCGATGTCGAAATAAGCCCAATTGGCAGGGTTTCTGACACATTGGCTTCGTCGATTTGTAGTTCCGGGATCCAGTGCAGTAGACCGCTTCTACCGCAGTATTCTATTTGCGGCCGTCAGATTAGTCTTCGGCTATAAAATGGATCTTCTGTCAGCCATGACTTGTAAGCTGAATGCTGGTCTTTGCCTCTATGTCGATCTGATGCTAAAATCCAAAGGTGAAAAAGAATTCCCTCGGTTGGAATTACCATATACATATCTGTTTGGGTGGTTGCTCCTCCACCATCCCACTTTGATGGACCCCGGCATGGGACCGGTAGATGGCAGTTTTTTACGAAGATACTCCAACGGTAAGTAGAAATTCACTGCCCTAAGAGACTGCATATATGCTCTAAACTTGAGCAAAGGATAGAATTTTTATTGTACCAAGCCTCCTGCTGGTTACAAAAAAATGCGAACAAATATGATGGACTCGCAGATGCACCCTCTGGGCCGTGTAGCTTTTGAATGGTTGAAGACAATCCGACCTTCTCACTTGGTATACCGGTTCGACGATGAATGTTATTTAGAGCTGTATCTTCCCAGTCGATTCGCTCGACATTTCGGCTATGACCAATTCCATGTAGGGAATGCTATTACATGTCTTCAGGGAAAAGGTTATTTGATAGATGGGGCCCGGGCCTGGGCTTACTATAATGCTCGAGATACAAAATCAACGTTCTCGATGCCTGTAAACAGCAACCATGGCCCTCGAATGTTGTTTACATATTCAGTTTTTTATACATCTTCAAATACCTTTGCCGAGAATTTTAACCTCACAGATAGCTTTAAATCCTCAACAAGATTGAAGAAAGATGGAGTTGTCCTGTCACTCATAGGAAATGAGGAGGTACATGAGCCAGAAGATGCACCTTTGGAAACCTCAAGGGATGTTGTGTTCCCTCAAGAAGTTAATGTGCCACTACGTATCTCTTTAAAGGTGGGCAAATCTCCAGCAAAAAAGATGAGAAGGGAGGATCCTCCTGTTCCAGCAGCAAAGAAGAAATTGATCTTAGATCACTCTTCTGAAAAGATTACTACTCGATCTCAGTCTCGGCAACTGGCCGGGTCAACTCAACAAGAAGAGGCTACAACACCAACTTCCATCCAGAAACAAGTTGAAACTATCAATATAGAGAGCCCTGAGAGGCCATTGAAAAGAAAAAAGATAGCTCTCAGAAGGAATCAAGCCCCATCTTCAATAGTAGTGGATGCTGTGGCTGGATTGACCTTGCCTTCTCCCACTCCTATTTCAGAACCTAGGAATAAAACTCCTAGTTCTGAACATAGAGAGGAAATCGAACAACGAACAGATCTTGCTCCGGGAACTGAGGCCGAAGAACCTAGAGGAAGTACTGTGGAGGAAGTGAGGGAAGAGCAGAATATTGTACATTCTCTTCTACCTACCACAGAGATTGTTGAACTTCCGCCTACCCCTAGAACCCTTCACGAAGAGGAAGATCATGAAGTAATTACAGCTTTAGAAGATTGTAGCTACAGTCCTCTGGATGATTATTGTGACCATGCCGCAACTACCAGCGAGAATGCACCAGAAGAAGACGAGGATGAGGAGAGCTCTTCATCTGAGAATATTGATGACTATATGCAAGATCTTGAAGAAGATGATGAAGTGCACACATCTCCTACTGCTATCAATGATGTAAATGAGGAGGATATTGAAGTCCCAGAGAATGCTGCTGATACCTTAAATCCTGAAAAGGATATTGAGGTTCCAGAGAATGCTACCGATACCTTAAATCCTGAAAAGGATGTTGAGGTACCAGAAAAAGCAATAAATGAAGAAGCCCTGGAAGAAACTCCCGCCAATGATCCTCAAGGTATAAAATAAAATTAGCAATCTCCTCTTGAATGAATTGATAGCTAACATCTTTATTTGTATTTCCTGTAGATCATGAGACTCCTCTAGCACCTCCGACGTGCACGGACATAGTGCCCATAACGACGGTGGTTGTTAGTAGCAGTCATCATTTGTCCTGTGGTTCTGAAGCGGGTAGTAGCCAAGCTGTTATAGCTGAAGCTACTTCTGCTCTGCCAGAGTCTACTCCTGCAGGGGATAAGCTTATTGCTGGATCAAACCAAGGTAAGACTGTCTTCATTTGATCTTTTTGGTTATTTAGAAAACGACTAGCAAAATAACAATTTTACTTTTGCAGAGGAACAACCAGGAGGGGCGACTAGCTCCACTTTGGCTCCATTATTTAAAGAACCTGCTATTCAGACACGAGTTCCTGCTACCTCATCTTCAACAGGAGTAGCTGCAACTCCTGGCACTCTGGCAATTAATCAGCAAGTCGTTCAATCGTTCACCAGATGCTTCTTTGAATCCTTAAGACCCTTAGTCAACAAAATGATGGACAAAGAGGGTGCTGAGTTTTTCATGGTTAGAAATCTGACTTCTCTCTTGGTGAGGGCTGTAAGGGAGCAAGGTGACGAAGCTCAGGCTACTCTCCTCGAGCATATACTGGATGAGTTAGAAATTTCTATAAAGAATTATAAAGCACTCAACAAAGAGGAAGTGGAATCCCTAGTGCAGGCCGAATTTGAACAAATGGCCCTGGCAGCTAATATTGAAAGGATGAACCTTTAGAATCTCTTGGAAGCTTATTCTATAAAATCCGCTGAATATAACTCTAAACTGGAATCAGTAACTTTGATGGCTGAGAGGAAAGAGAAGAGAGCCAATGAGCTGAGGGCAGAAATCACTCGTCTCTAGAAGGAGTTAGAAGATGAAATTGTTGATCATCAAGTTGCCATCGAACAATTCCAGGCTTTGACTCATGATGTCACGACCCGCTCCCGAATAACCGGATACGGGTCGGACACGCCCAGCCTTTGTTGTTAGACACAACAAAGTAAGCTGTACCAATCTAGGAAAACTAACCAGATAAATATGAACATGAAATGAATCACAGCATCTATATAAATGTGTCCCAACCAGAGTAAAGTACAATATCTGAATTATTACATTCCAGTATAATAGAAAGTCTACTAGTCTCAATACATGAAAAAGATAATAGGAAATACTAAGAAGCTCTAGGCTTCTGCAGCCTCTAGGTCACAAGCAGCTCCAGCTGGCTCAGCAGAAAAATCAGTATCCTGTCCATAATAGGTGTCACACAAAGCCTCCATCTCACCTGCAACATATCCTATTCAGGAGCGGAGCAAAGTACAGTTCTAGGTAATGAACAATAACATCATGATATGGAAAGTAAATGCTGAAAGAACAGGATAAGAACAAGGTATGTAAAGAACATGAAGAACATGAACTACTGCTATAAAGATACAGAAAAGATCATGACTATAGCTAATATCAAGATCAGAATCATAGGAACTAATGTAAAAACAAAATCCTGAACATGTGTATTATAGATTTGAAATACTTCTATGATATGTGACCGGCTTAGGTAAGACCATGAAAGAGCATGAAAGATCCTGAAAGATCATATAGGGTACGGCTTAGGACCCGCGTGCACTGTGCGAGGCCTAAGCTAAAGATCATGAATAAGTATCCGGGTTTGGTCACATATCTAGAGTATTTCCTACCCCAAGATACAAGTAAGAACATGAAAGAACAAGACAGATAAGATCATGAACGTGTCGCAGTGTGTCAGCAATAAAGAACAAGAATGCACTGATCAAAACCATATAGTGTACTTGCCTTACTCCAGGAAGGTACAAGTAGGCAAAAGAGCTAGATATCCTCCTGTAATTGGTAATGATGTATACAAGTTGGTTAATAAATAGTTCTAACTTGGTATCATGTAAATTAAACAATTCTAATCTACAAGCTATGATATTGGTTTAAGCCCAATATCAATTACTCAATATTACTCCCTATAATTTACTTTTAAAAAAATTGTTGAACTAAACACCTAGAGAACTAATCATGAATCAAGTCAGAGTCTATATCAGTTTTTAGTTTTTTTGGGAAACCAAATTCTAACACCACTTGCTATAGAGTTAAAACTTATAATCTAAATAGAATTCTAGTTACAATTTGCATATATTGATATAAGCCATAAGTTTATCTCCACTACATGATTTACCTATAGACAGATTTCAATAATAGAAGATAAAATATATATATATATATATATATATATATATATATATATATATATATATATATATATATATATATATATATATATTGAATCCTGGTTTTACACAGGATACCCTCCTGGAAATACACAGAAATTTTATTCCTGGTTCAACAGGGATTTCATTCCTAGAACAAACAGGAATTATATTCCTGGTTCAACAGGAATTACATTCCTGGAACAAACAGGAATTACATTCCTGGTTCTGGGAATGAAAACACTGGTTTTTCAGTTTCATGAGAACAAGTTCTGAGAAAAGTGTTTCATGGTCTCAGCTTCCTGAGACCAATCTCAGATTCTTGTTAACCAAGTTCAACCCTCTAACTAAGCTAATTTTATTTGTTAACCTATCAACCTAACTCCTTAACTTAATTGGACCTCCTATGTAAGAGAAAATCATAATCTTAAAAGAATTGTACACATGGCTCTATAGGAATTGAATGTTTAAACAAACATATTAACAACACTGTCTTAGAGTCAAACCAAAATCCTACTCAAAAAGTGGGTTCTACACAGGATTTACATTTCCTGAGATTACAAAGGAATTCTTCCTGTATCTCAGACTACACTGGGTTCAATAAAATGTAACAAATGTCCCAGATTTCTGAGACACCCAGCTTATGAGAAAGAAATCCCATATACTCCTGCCCTGTTCTAAGCTGGAATCCCATCCCTTCTTTAACTGATCTGAAGGTTAAATCAGATAGGGAGAGCCTAACCTTAATTCATCATAAAGAAGAAGTTCAATGATGACTCTAAGTTACCAAGTATTACTCCCTACAGTTTATTCCAAGTTGATGATCACCCAATGATATGTGAAACCAACTCCCACAACCTCCTTAGTTAATTAAAACATTCAGGTATCAAGACTTCCTGATATCATTAGTTAAGACATAACATGTTCTGGAAAGAGTCAGTCCTGGACAAGACAGGTACAACTCAGTTAAGCAAAACCTAATACAGTTCAACCTCAGTTAAGCCACTGCTGTGAATCAGTCTTAAATTAACTGACACCATCTCAGGCCTGATTCGACTTGTATTAATCTTTACTTAGCTGTGCCAAATCAGTCTAGAACAGGATTGCTACTTAATAGATCAACTGTGTTTCCAGAACATGTTGAGATGTATTATCATCTCAGCTGATAGATCAAGGTTTGTCCAGAATGGTTGAATTTAACTCTACTGAAATACCACTCTTCAATATCAATTCTCTTTAAACAAAATATTGACAATCACCCTATACAGTAAAAAGGAACTACCAAATCACTCCTACTGACAGGAGAGATATCATCTCCTGAAGAACAAAGCCTAAACTTAATTCATCCATCTTCTAGACAATGTATAACTAAAATTCATGATTGATTCTCAAAATATGGAATCATGAATACGTATGCATGTCCTCACCACATACTGTTTCATGAATCGATCAATGGAATCCATCAATTAAGGTTGAGTGCAGACAATCTCAGAACTTAACTTAACTACCAACACATAACCTACTCTTGAATCTATCATATTATTTATCACACAATCTCTATTATACACATGCATCAACCCAGTATGGATTAAAATAGAATTTACCTTAATGAGCTTGTCCTGTTGTAATCTCTGTTCTCTTCACTATCCTGTCTTAGTCCTCCTTCTAAATCAAAATTCTATAGAACCTATAAAATAGCACACTATGAATTGCTCAATCCCGAGTCGAAAAGAGATTTATTAATTCATCATCGGATGTCTTACCAGCGTTTAGATTATGAACTGGAACGATCCACAAATTGAAGTTCCACTTCGAATCTAGATCTCGATCAAGCTCCCTAACCAATGAGAATCAAATCAAAAGAAGATCACAACAGAAATTATCAGATCAACCAAAATCCATACCTCTTCGATTGATCACAGAGACAAATTCCTGAATGGATCGAAAGCTTGAGGAAGAAGTTCCCAAGGATCTTAATCCGACTACAAATTCATAGATAATTTAGATCGAGAAGAATAGGGTCAAAGACTAATTATGTTGATAAAACCTACTCACTCGATTGGGATCCAGTCGATCTTCTCCTTGCTTCCTACTGCTGTGTCCAACTCTTCGTATCACTCTTCAATTTGAGGAAGGAGCTCGCCGAGACACGATGATTTGCCATGGCTGATCTAGAATCAGGAATTTGGGGAAATGAAGAGGAAGTTGCAGGGATGAAGTGAATCGTTGCTCGTGAAGGGGGATTAAATAGGAGGTTGGAGTAGCGTGAGGAGAAGGCAACCTCGATGGCGGGAAAACTCAATCTCCTCCTTGCCAGAGTTTGTTAGGGAGGAAATTGTAGTTGGTTAGAACATCTGCGAGAATTTCAAATTTCAAAAAAAAATTGGCTGAACTCATTTGTTAATGAGCCCCAACAATGGGCTGGGCCAGGAAGAGTTTAATAGCTGAAATAAAGAATTCAATTAACACCAAAACCCAAATGGCCCACTTAAATAAAATATTTAATATATATTCTTCATGAAAATAGAAAGGAGTTAAAATAATAAAAAAATTATATTAGAAAGGTGGAGTTACAAATCTACCCCCTTGAAAAATTTTGTCCTCGAAATTCAGAAGTACATCGAAATTGATTCACGAAAACACCCCGAATTATTTATTGAAAATTTGAAAACTCAAAATACAAGAGTACAATCAAGTAAACAATGCAGGGTAGCGCTCTCACATCTCATCCTCGGACTCCCATGTGGACTCTCCCGGAGAGTGATGTCTCCACATGACACGGACAAAAGGAATGGTCTGGTTCCGCAGACGCTTCTCTCTTCAGTCCAAGATCTCTACTGGCTGCTCCTCGTAAGTCAATCTCGGGCCCACCTCCAGCTCAGAATAGTCCACCACATGGCTCGGGTCTGGAATGTATCGTCAAAGCTGGGATACATGGAAAACATCGTGTACTTCCTCCAATCTAGCTGGAAGCGCTAGTCGGTACGCCACCTTGCCAATCCGTACCGTTACGTCGAATGGTCCGATGAATCTCGGACTGAGCTTCCCGCCACTGCCGAATCTGATGACGCCCCTAGTCAGTGAGATCTTCAGGAATACTCTGTCTCCAACCTCGAACTCAAGTGGCCGTCTGCTGCTGTCCGCCCAGTGCTTCTACCGATCCTATGCAAGTCTGATATGCTCCCGGATCAGTCTGACTTTCTTAGCTGAGTCTACCACCATCTCTGGCCCAAGCAATGCTCTCTCGCCAACGTCGTCCCAAGATAGCGGCGTACGGCATCTTCGTCCATCAGTGCCTCGAACGGGGTTATCTCGATACTGGCCTGATAACTGTTGTTATAGGCAAACTCTACTAAATGCAAATGGTCCTCCCACGAACCGCCGAAGTCGAGTGCGCAAACCCGCAGCATGTCCTTCAGGGTCTGAATGGTCCTCTCGGACTGTCCGTCCGTCTGTGGATGATAGGCTGTGCTGAACTTCAACTGTGATCCCAAGCTCTGCTGTAGACTCCTCCAGAAGTGTGATATGAAGCGGATGTCTCGATCTGAAACAATGCTAACTGGCATCCCGTAAATCCTCACGATCTGACGCATGTAGAGGTCTGCAAGCTTCTCGGTCGACAGCCCAACCTTGAACGGAATGAAATGAGCGGACTTTGTCAATCTGTCCACGATCACCCAAATAGCGTCCTTGCCACTGGGAGTACGCGGCAATCCAGAGATGAAGTCCATGGTAATGTGCTCCCACTTTCATTTCGGAATAGGTAAAGGCTGGAGTAGTCCCGCTGGTCTCTGGCGCACCGCCTTGACTTGCTGGCACACAAGGCATTTGGAAACAAATCTGGCGAGTTCTCTCTTCATCCCATACCACCAAACATACTCACGCAAATCCTTGTACATCTTGGTAGATCCAGGATTTATAGAATACTGTGACTGGTGGGCTTCCTGCATCACCTCCTCCCGCAAGTCCTTGGGCACACATAGCTGACTCCCGTGCCTCAAGGATCCGTTCTCTGCAATGGTAAAATCGTCGAGCAGACCTAACTCTGCCTGAGCCCTAAGGCCTTGGATTCCCTCATCAAGCAGCTGGGCCTCCTTGATCTTCTCTAGCAACCCTGACTGTATCTGCATGTGCATCATCTGTCCCCCATACCCTGGCAGAACAACCTCAATCCCAAGACTCTCCAGATCCTCTAAGAGATGCCGGTCCATGGTGAGATACATAGCAATAGGATATCGACTGAGAGCATCTGCAACCACATTTGCTTTCCCAGGGTGGTACTGCAGACTGATGTCGAAGTCCTTTATGAGTTCTAGCTATCCGCGCTGGCTCATGTTCAGCTCCTTCTGAGTAAAGACATACTTCAGGCTTTTGTGGTCCGTGAAGATGTCCACTCTCTCTCTCCATATAGGTAATGCTTCCACAGTTTCAAGGCAAATATGACTGTTGTAAGCTCCAAGTCATGTGTAGGATAATTCTTCTCATGGGGCCTCAACTGTCTAGAAGCATACGCTATAACCTTCTTGTTCTGCTCTAGCACACATCCTAAGCCTTTCCCTGAAGTATCGCTGTAGATGACGAACCCTCCTGGTCCCGATGGCAAAGCTAGAACTGGTGCCGTCGTGAGTCTTCTCTTCAATTCTTCAAATGCTGACTGGCAGGCGTCGCTCCAGATGAACTCCTCGTCCTTCCGCGTAAGCTTCGTCATAGGTTCTGCTATCCTGGTGAAATCCTTCACGAACTTCATGTAGTATCCTGCTAAACCCAGGAAACTACGAATCTCTGCTACTGACTTGGGAGGTGCCCATACTTCTACTGCTTCAATCTTCTTGGGATCCACAGAAATCCCTTCTCCAGTCACTACGTGCCCCAAAACCTCCACTCGGTCCAAGAAAAACTCACATTTCGAGAGTTTCCCGTACAGCTTCTCCTTCTGCAGAATTTCTAAAATAATCCGCAGGTGCTCTACATGCTCCTCCTCCGTCTTGGAATAGATCAGAATGTCGTCAATAAAGACTACGAAAAACTTATCCAAATACTTGTGGAAAACCTTATTCATCAGGTTCATAAAAACTGCGGGGGTATTGGTGAGTCCGAACGGCATCACTAGGAACTCATACTTGCCGTATCGGGTATTGAAGGCTGTCTTCGGAATATCCTGCTCCCGAACCTTCATCTGGTGGTACCCCAATCGAAGATCGATCTTAGAAAAGACCTTCGCTCTGCTAAGCTGGTCAAACAGCTCATTAATTCGCGGCAAAGGATATCTATTCTTAATGGTGATGTTGTTGAGTGCACGGTAATCAATGCACATCCTCACCGTCTCATCCTTCTTGGGCACGAAAAGTACCGATGCTCCCCAGGGTGAAGCACTGGACCGAATAAGTCCTTTGCCCTCAAGCTCATCAATCTGCACCTTCAACTCCGCAGCTTCCTCAGGGTCGATCTTGTAACAGTGCTGGGACTTCGGTGCTGATCCGGGCACTAGGTCAATGCTGAATTCCACATCTCGATCTGGCGGTAATCCTGGCAGCTCCTCGGGAAAGACGTCAAGATACTCTGTAATCAACGGATGCGGCAACTCTTAGTCTTCTGCAACTGCTCCGAAGTTGACTCCCTCTGGCCTCTCTGCAACTCGTCTGCTGATCTCGAACGGTGGAACTCCCGGCGGGCTGAAGATCACCTTCCCTTCATGGCAATCTATTACGGCAAACTGCTCGCTCATCCAGTCGATGCCGAGGACTACGTCGAATCCGGGCAGTGGCATCACTAGAAGTCGAGCTCGAATCTCTCTCCCACCAATAGTGATAGGGCATTCCACCATCTCACTTACTGGCACTGACCCTCCTCATGTCATAATCTGACAGTTTTACCTAGTGGGCTTCGGTGTGAAGCCGTGTCTATGCAGAAACTCATATGATACAAAGCTATGGGTGGCTCCAGAATCAAACAATACAATGGCAGGGAAAGAATGTAAGTATATAGAACCTGTGATCACATCTGGCACTGCCTCGTCCTCCTCAACTGCAGCCATGACGTAAGTACGTCCCTGCTGTGCTCCTCCTCTCTGCTGCTGCTGTACAAACCTCTGCTCTGGGGTAGCAGAGCTCCTCCTCTATGGGGTGCAGCAGGCAATGCTTTGGGTGGTGCAGCCGGTGGTCCTCCAGCTCCTCGGGGTCCTCCTGCTAGTCTAGCTATAGCCTGACCGCAGTCCCTCATCTGATGTGCATTTGATCCGCAAAAGAGACAAAGTCCCAACCTCTTGCGATATTCGTCGATATGGTTGCCGGGGCGATGGCAATAGGCACAAGGGGTCGCCAGCTACTGCCTCTGATGCTGATGTGCTGGAGCTCTGGCCTGACGGTGATGCTGCTGCTGGTACGGCCTCGTCTGGGTCTGAGTCTGAACCCTCTTCGCCGGTGCCTGGAAACTGATGCTGCCCACATCTCGATCCCTCTTCAGCTTGGGGTCCGCCTCCTTTTCCACAGCCTGAGCAATCTTCAGAATGCTCGCATACGTCGTCGCCTGACTGATCGCCACCGTATGTCGCAGCTCCCTGGTGAGACCCTTCTTGAATCTCCATGCTCTGTCCTCTGGCTCTCTAATCAGGTTATCAGCGAACCTGCTGAGTCTGGTGAACTCCAAAGTGTACTGCGCAACTGTCATCGTCCCCTGCTGCAGCACCTCGAACTGTTTCCTCAACTCATCACGCTCCACCTCTGGAAAGAATTTCTCCTTGAACAGTATTTTAAAAACTGTCAAAGACACTCGGGGCTCCGCCAACTGGGGGTCCTCCCGATAACAAGCTCTGGCCAAGTCAAAGAGTCGCATGCTAGCCACTGACACCTTCTGATCATCTGGAATGTTCGCCATGGTCAAAGTCCTCTCTGCATTCTCCAGCCATTCATCTGCATAGATGATGCCCTCGTCGTCCCAGAAGTCCATCGGGCAAAGATTCTGGTACTCCTTGGCTGTCCCTGGTCTCGGTCCTCGCGGTGCTGGAGGTGCTACTGGTGCTGGTGCTGGTGCTACCCGGCTCTCTGGTCCTCAGCGCGTCGACGACAGTCGCTCTGAACTGCGTAGCTTGCTGGTTCTGGGTCTCGCGGAACTGAGCAGCCTGGTGGTTCTGAGCCTCCATAAATTGCTGAAACATCGCCATCACCTGGGTGCCGTCAAACATCATAGTCGGCGGCAGTGCTGGAAAGATAGGAGGCGCTGGCGGAAGCGGATCTACCTGAACGTCTGGTGCGGCCTGCTCTGAACCGCCTGCAACTCCAGAACTGCCTGCAACTCCAGACTGGTCTGCGGTCTTCCTCGTGGTGACCATCCTGCATAAAAAGAAAACTTGTTGAATGACAAACCCTAAAACCTAACAAACAATGTTTTTATAATAATAAAGCACCTGATAATCCTGATGATACCTGATATACCCTTATTTCCCGATTTTCCTATGTTGTGATCAAGTTTCCCTAGTGTAATCAAGTCCCCCAATAGTACGCTAAGTCCTAGGTACCATTAGGATGGACCTGCATGGGCCACCACTAAAAACATGTCACGACCCGCTCCCAAATAACCGGATACGGGTCGGACACGCCCAGCCTTTGTTGTTAGACACAACAAAGTAAGCTGTACCAATCTAGGGAAACTAACCAGATAAATATGAACATGAAATGAATCACAGCATCTATATAAATGTGTCCCAACTAGAGTAAAGTACAATATCTGAATTATTACATTCCAGAATAATAGAAAGTCTACTAGTCTCAATACATGAAAAAGATAATAGGAAATACTAAGAAGCTCTAGGCTTCTGCAGCCTCTAGGTCACAAGCAGCTCCAGCTGGCTCAGCAGGAAAATCAGTATCCTGTCCATAATAGGTGTCACACAAAGCCTCCATCTCACCTACAACATATCCTATTCAGGAGCGAAGCAAGTACAATTCTAGGTAATGAACAATAACATCATGATATGGAAAGTAAATGCTGAAAGAACAGGATAAGAACAAGGTATGTAAAGAACATGAAGAACATGAACTACTGCTATAAAGATACAGGAAAGATCATGACTATAGCTAATATCAAGATCAGGATCATAGGAACTAATGTAAAAACAAAATCCTGAACATGTGTATTATAGATTTGAAATACTTCTATGATATGTGACCGGCTTAGGTAAGACCATGAAAGAGCATGAAAGATCCTGAAAGATCATATAGGGTACGGCTTAGGACCCGCATGCACTGTGCGAGGCCTAAGCTAAAGATCATGAATAAGTATCCGGGTTTGATCACATATCTAGAGTATTTCCCACCCCAAGATACAAGTAAGAACATGAAAGAACAAGACAGATAAGATCATGAACGTGTCGCAGTGTGTCAGCAATAAAGAACAAGAATGCACTGATCAAAACCATAGAGTGACTTGCCTTACTCCAGAAAGGTACAAGTAGGCAAAAGAGCTAGATATCCTCCTGTAATTGGTAATGATGTATACAAGTTGGTTAATAAATAGTTCTAACTTGGTATCATGTAAATTAAACAATTCTAATCTACAAGCTATGATATTGGTTTAAGCCCAATATCAATTACTCAATATTACTCCCTATAATTTACTTTTAAAGAATTTGTTGAACTAAACACCTAGAGAACTAATCATGAATCAAGTCAGAGTCTATATCAGTTTTTAGTTTTTTTGGGAAACCAAATTCTAACACCACTTGCTATAGAGTTAAAACTTATAATCTAAATAGAATTCTAGTTACAATTTGCACATATTGATATAAGCCATAAGTTTATCTCCACTACATGATTTACCTATAGACAGATTCAATAATAGAAGATTATATATATAAAATATATATATATATATAATATATATATATTGAATCCTGGTTTTACACCAGGATACCCTCCGAGAAACACACAGGAATTATTCCTGGTTCAACAGGATTTCATTCCTAGAACAAACAGGAATTACATTCCTGGTTCAACAGGAATTACATTCCTGGAACAAACCGGAATTACATTCCTGGTTCTGGGAATGAAAACACTGGTTTTCAGTTTCCTGAGAACAAGTTCTGAGAAAAGAGTTTCATGGTCTCAGCTTCCTGAGACCAATCTCAGATTCCTGTTAACCAAGTTCAACCCTAACTAAGCTAATTTTATTTTAACCTATCAACCTAACTCCTTAACTTAGTTGGACCTCCTATGTAAGAGAAAATCATAATCTTAAAAAGAATTGTACACAAGGCTCTATAGGAATTGAATGTTTAAACAAACATATTAACAACACTGTCTTAGAGTCAAACCAAAATCCTACTCAAAAAGTGGGTTCTACACAGGATTTACATTTCCTGAGATTACACAGGAATTCTTCTGTATCTCAGACTACACTGGGTTCAATAAAATATAACAAATGTCCCGATTTCTGAGACACCCAGCTTATGAGAAAGAACTCCCATATACTCCTGCCATGTTCTAAGCTGGAATCACATCCCTTCTTTAACTGATCTGAAGGTTAAATCAGATAGGGAGAGCCTAACCTTAATTCATCATAAAGAAGAAGTTCAATGATGACTCTTAGTTACCAAGTATTACTCCCTACAGTTTATTCCAAGTTGATGATCACCCAATGATATGTGAAACCAACTCCCACAACCTCCTTAGTTAATTAAAACATTCAGGTATCAAGACTTCCTGATATCATTAGTTAAGACATAACCTGTTCTGGAAAGAGTCAGTCCTGGACAAGACTGGTACAACTCAGTTAAGCAAAACCCAATATAGTTCAACCTCAGTTAAGCTACTGCTGTGAATCAGTCTTAAATTAACTGCACCATCTCAGCCTGATCGACTTTATTAATCTTTACT
>JANAVB010021737.1:0-42898 GCA_029216955.1 Iris pallida | reverse complement strand
GATGATGTATTGGCTAATCTGGCAGCCGTTTAGCAATCACAGTAAAAAGGCAACAGATGATTGTCGTCACTAATAGAGAGTTATTTTACATTGAGATAACTCAAATATTGAGTTCATCAATTCAACTGAAATCAATGTCATTAGTGAAGATTGGAGAGCTCCTTTCATTGATTTTATGGTACATAAAATTTTACCTGAAGATTCTAAAGAAGCTACAACAATCCTTAGGCAGTCACTCCAGTTTTATTATAATCATACTTCTAAGACCCTTTATCGAAGAACATTTGATGGTTTACGTTTACGTTGTCTTGCTAGAGATGAAGCAAAACAAATACTACGGAAAGCCCATGATGGGGTATGTGATACACATCAGCCTAGTCCTAAGTTACAAGATCGTATCCGACGTATGGGCTATTATTGGCCCACTATGGTATCAGATGCCATTGAATATACAAAAAAATGTCAAGCCTATCAAATTCATGCAGACTTCATCTGTCAACCGTCGGAGTTCCTTCATCCGACTACCGGATTATGGCCCTTTGAAGCTTGGGGTATGGATGTCATTGATCCTATTAATCTACCGTCATCTAGAGTACATTGGTTTATACTAGCTACAATCGATTACTTCTCGAAATGGGCGAAAGCCATACCTTTATCTGAAGTCAAGACTAGCAGCGTCATCAACTTTATCAAACATCATGTGATATACAGATTCAGCATTCCTTGACGAATCATTCATGATAATGGACAAAAATTCATCAGTCAAAAGTTTACTCGGTTTGTGATGATAACAGAATCAACAATATTGTTTTCACAGCCTATAATGATAACAGAATCATTATGTGATATATATGGTTTTATAGAAAACAAATAGAAAATGAAATAAAAGAGGGAATCCCAGCCCAGCCCAAAGCCCCTCCCTAGAACCGAGCCGACCCCCAATTAAAGTATCGCGACACAGAGAGAGAGAGAGAGGAAGACGAAAAACCCTAAACTAATCGCGTCGCCACCCACACACGCACTCTCAGGAATGCCTGCGCGGCCACTGTAACACCCAGTTTTCCAGAAGAGGATAATTTTAAAATTTTGTAATTTTAGTCTTTTAATAATAATATTTAAATCATGATATAATTTTTAGTGATTTTTAATTATTTTAAAACTATTTTAAATCATGACTTATGATTTTGGTGTTTTGATAGTGTAACACTAGAGACAGCCTAACCTAGAGCCTAGCCATGAGATTAGGGTGTTTCATTTATCATTTCCAGTTCGAGGGTACTTTTGTCATTTTGAATTTAATTGAATTTAATATATATTATTTAGAATTTAATGAATTATTAAAATGGTGTGATTTTAATATTTTAATTGATTGCCATGTTTTGTGATTAGCCTAACTTGGTTTGGACCTAACCTAGATTAGTCACAGCTAGTCTTAGTAAACCATGGTTAGTGATAGTTAGTATTAATTACATTTATTAGAATTTTCAGTGATTTTTAGTATATTTGTTTTGGTGCTATAGTTGACTTTGACTAGTGTTGACTAGGAGACTAACCTAGAGACTAACCTAGGTCATGACCACTTGGTTAGGTTAAGTAACCTTAGCTTGACCTATGATAGTGAGGTTTAACTCATTGGAACTTGTTTGGAGAGATTAGAAATTGATTAGGCTAGAATGGATTATGACTTCATAAGTCATGACTAATGACTTGAGCCTTAAAGCCCAAAGGCCCACACCATGTAGCCAAACCCTAACCCTAATCAGCCTATGGCTAGTCATATCGGTCTCCCCCATCCTATTTAATACTCCTCAAAGTTAGTGCTAGCCTCCATTAGGAATTTTGCCAAGTTTTAGAAAGAGGTAAGCCCCCATCTTCAATAAATCATAGAAAATCCATTTTTATTCCTTTATCACCCAAACCAATTGCAATGGGTTCTAATTTTACTCCTCTTGCTGTTGGTATCAAGTAATCTCAGCTTGGGAGCAAATTGGAGGAGTTGGCTATCAAGAAGAACACCTCTTTGTGGAGCTTTTTGAAGGATTTGATACATATAGGTAACTTTCATTCCACACCATAGAATCTTGATTTTATTGTATATCTAGGGAGTCCTAGGCCTAACCTAACTGTAGGAATAGGAAGCCCTAAAATTCGTGTCCATTTCGCGTCATAATTAGACACGTATCAGCCCATGTAAGCAAGTGTTTGATGAAATGCCCCAATGGGCATTCCGTGTGATTTTTAGGAAAGTATTTGAACAGGAAATTAGTTTTAGGTGTCGCTTACATGTTTCTTGAGTCTTTGTGTCATTTTTGTGTCATGTCTGTACGGACACGTGTACACACGGTCGCGCGTGCGCGTGCACAGGCACTGTGCATGCCCTGCATTCGGGGGACACAACGCCCTGGACACGGCTCCCCGACACATAAAACTTGGCATGTGTTACGGGGCCGATACTGACACGGGGCTCCCCAAGTTTTAGAGCCCTACGTGTCGTGTCAGACACGCACGAGCGCGCGCACTGATTTTATACTGTGCCGAGTGCTATTAAATTCGAGCACTGATACGCGTGTCCTGTGTCACGCATACGTATCGTAGACATGTGGCAGGGTGTCCTAACCCTAGCCCTATACTTGTTCGACACTTGGACACAACCATGTGGCTTGTGTCGCGTCATGTCGAGTGCACGGACACTGTAAACACGTGCATGATAATTGTTCAGTTGTGCACTATTTTCGTATTTAATGTGATTGGACACGTTTGTGTCCACTTGGGTGGACACAAACTTGTGTGACACGTACTCAATTAGTGTAAACATTAGCAACCATTAGTTAGCATTTTAAATTGATTTTATTGTTGAATTCTTATTTTTCCTAAATATCCTGATAACCTTAAATAACAGTCCCTAATTTCTGTTTGTTCCAGTTTTCCAATCTCATTTTTGTCATTAATTTTGATCTATTAATCACTGTTAAATAGTGTAGTTTAAAACCCTAATTGGTTAACCTATATGTTATCTAAGTGTGTGATGATTTTGGGTTAATTTGGTTGTGGTTTGGGACCGAAATCTGAGAATGGGACTTGGGCTGAAAACTGAGATTGAAAATGATTTTTTTGGGTTCCTATTGAACTGAGATTTCCAACACTTCTTTGATTCACAATCCTATTAAACCTGAGATTGGGCTATGTGGGACTGAACTGAGTTTGGCTGCACACTGTTTTCAGGTTTTCCTCACTTCTCACTATACGCACACACAAAATGTCTCACTGTTTTCAGTTTCACACATTCATGTCACAACACACACACATGTACACCACTCACATGTCTATTTACTCACTGAATTTTCACCCACACACATTGCTTACACACATTTTTCCTATGACTCTAATTCATGTCACATTCTCATCCACACACACATTACAAAACTGTGAACACACACATGTATTGACCAAGAATTTGCACTCACATTACACACACACCCTCACAAGGTCACAAGTACTAAATCCCCATACCCACACAAATGTTCACCTCTATTATGAAATCTAACCCTCCTCTATGTGTTTGTTGATCTATGTATGGATATATATATATATATATATATATATATATATATATATATATATATATATATATATATATATATTATATAGGGTTATCAATCATGTTATGTATGTATAGAGGAAACTAAACCTTTACTCCTATATATATATATATATTATATATATATATATAATATATATATATATATATATATATTATATATATATAATATATATATATATATGTACATACACATGTTTAGCCATGCATGATTGTGAGTTAAATTAGGATGTGTAATGTAGATTGTCTAATCTATACCATGTGTAGTGTAACTTGTAGCTAGTGTTTGTAACCCAATTCTTGCTATACACTTTCATGTAGGTTTCACACACATGTCTACAATCTAAACCTTATGACACTTGTCCACATACACCTATACACACACATAGCCTTACATGCTAGTTCTCTCACTAACCATCTCTTTATATATAATGTTGTATATATATGTAATCCTATATACACATAGACACATATAAATTTCATGATAAATAGCTAAATGTGAAATATGCATGTGATTTGGGTAATGTGAATTGGATATGGTATTTGCCTATAGATAATATAGATAGTGTAATGGCTTAGCCTATATGAATATGTGTGTTGGCTTGATTTAGGCTTGCATAGCCTTGTAATGGTGTGTGTTAACTAGTGAAGACTTGTTTGACCTAGTTTAGACTTGTTCGACCTAGTTTAGACTTGTTAGATCTAGTTTGACCATAGTTGACCTAGTTTGACTTCTTGGTTGACCAGGGTTGACCAAGAGTTGACTTTGGCCTAGATTGACCTACATTCATGTAGAATGCATTGAATTACATCTTATTATTTTAGACTTGTTGTGACTTGTGCTGTTCTGAATAGGAGTCAGACACCACTCCTCGGACAGTACTTTCATCTTGGACACTCAGATACAGGCAAGTACATCTTTGATCATTCCATATCCTGCTTAGAATTATTTTCCTGCATTAAATTACTTTACTTGATACTGTCACGTTGGTCACACGGATTAGTACTATATGGATTCTTCTTGAGATGTTATCCCTTCAGAGAGCAGGGTACTCTATGTTCTGTGCGTTTCACTTATATGGCATATCACTATGCTTCTTTGGTTCTTTGATCACTTGTGACATATACTCTTATGATCACAGAGTCTTCTTTGAATCTTTATCCCATTTATTGGGTTTTCCAGAATCTCCATTTATGGGACTACTATGTACCACCCTTCGGGGGCTTACCACCCTTTGGGAGCTTACCACCCTTCGGGGGCTTACCACCCTTCGGGAGCTGTTACATGGAATCATAACATAACCTGGTTGGATCCTTGTGTACTGATTGGGGATACGGGGAGTATAAATAGCCATGTGAACAATTCCAAAGTAGAATAGCCATGTACGCCTCTTTAGTATAGCCATGTACAAATCAAGCCGTTCACATGTCGACTTTGTACTCTAAATCACTAGTCACTGGTAGCTCTTTACTTATAGTAGATATTTCTATTACAGTTCTCTCTCTCTGTTATATATTGCATTTCTTCAGTATCTATATCTTACTTTACTGCATGATTATATTTTCTAACCTGCTATGAACTGTTGAGATGTATTGTGCTCGCTCCTGTCCTGACTAGACCTGTTGAAAATATTACAAAGGACGAAGAGGAGGCCTGTGAGGATACCTTCTACGGGACAGCTCTAGCTGACGGCTTTACCCTACTGCCTAGACTAGTTTAGTTAGGCTTATCTTTCTTATGTTGTCTTGAGACTAGTAGTTAGACTTTATTTCTGTCTTTGAGATTTGGGTTGTATATATTCTTTTATATTCAGTAGCTGAGACCTTAATCTGGATATCTGCTGAGATGTTATCTTAGACTATTTTATCATCTGTATTTCCTTGAGTTCTATATCATATCGTGCTTCTTCTTCCTTAGTTGTCATTGAGTTTACTTCTATCATGGCACCCCCATTCGGGGAGTATAAACTGCTTAGTATATTATTGTTAGATGTCGTGACCTTGGACTGCGTTCTACCGCCAACACTGCGGCGTAGGCTGGGAGTTGTTACGTTCTCGTACCCTCACAGTGGGTGCGGGTCGTGACACATTTTTAGTGGTAGACCATGCAGGTCGAGTTTGTGTAGTGGTATTCGAACTAGAATATCACTACAGCCTGCAGTAGGATTAGGATATATATTTTTGAAGGTACTCAATCACCGTTAGGATTCCTTGAGAGATTCCTGGGACGACCCTTGAGAATCTTATTTAAACTTCAAATTGAATTATTTCCTTGTTTGTTGCTCTCACTCCTTGATTACTGAGTTTGATTTTGTTGGATCGTTGTTGATTTTGATTTTTCCTATCGAGATGAATTTTAAGGCCTGAGTTACGATATTTTTCTGATAACATATGTTGACGAAAATACAGGGATGGTAAAACATCTACTTGATTATGCAACCTGTAGTTTATCGCAGCCATATTAGCTGGCGTGGCAGAAACATATAGACCTGACTTCGGATGTACGTATCTTGGTTATGAGATTTGGAATTTCTTGCAGCTATACTAGTCGGCATAGTGAGAATTCCAGACGACATGATTATAGAGGTGCATGCCCCAGTTATGGAATCTATCGTTTATCGCAGCCTTATTACTGGCATGGCGAGGACTCTGAGTAACAAGATTTTGGACAGACGCATATGATTATCAGATTGTATCTTGAGAAGGTTTTTAAACATATCATCTCTATCGTACCATTCTGTTGTATAAATTGTACCCCATCATCAAATAACTTAGGAGTAGGAGTATGAGTATGAGTAGCTTAGCTGTTATTATAACCTTGTGTAACTTCTTGCTATAAATTCTTCCTAATACAATGAATCGGTGATTTTACTAGACCTTGACTTAGATTTGATATTGTAACTCTGGTTTCAAAATGGTTCCTTCTTTTAAACAGATAAGCAGAGCAGATTTTATCATTATATTTTTTTTCTTTTTTTGCCATTATCTTGTATTACCTTAGAATATAATATATATATATATATATATATATATAGTGGACACAGATGCTTGCCTGACACGTATGCATGCTACACTTGATTTTCCACCTATCTAAATGCATATTAATATGTTGATGTTAATTTCTCAAAATCCTAATAATTTTAAAATATGACAGTATCAGTGACTAGTTTTTCCAGATTAAATTCGTAAATTAATTTTAAATTTCATGTTATTAGTTGTTGTTTACATCACCACACATGTATGATATACAAGATTTTAATTCTTAAGGATATTGGTTGAGTTTTGTGTTGAGTTTGTCAAACCTGAGACTGTGTACATATTAGCCCTTTAAGTCTAAATTCTAAGTGATTAGTCAATTTGCAGTTTCCTTTAATATAATGTTTTGAGACGTATACATTGTTGCGGTAGGTTATAATGTTAGGTTCATACTCTTACATGTTAGGTTGTGGTTGTGGTAAACATTGAGTTGGTTTTGATGTTCGAATTTCTCCAAATTTTGAAAACTGAATACATGTTAACATTTTTACATTGTTTTGAATATGTGTAGTTCAATTTCAGATCTAATATGTAATATTGAGCTAAAATAAAAGATTGAACCCTTCATTTCAGGTTTTAACCCATGTACACTAGACACTCTACACTAATGTTCACAACTGCCATGAAAACCTAACCCTTCATCTCTATGTTATGTTCACATAGCTATATAGATATATATATATATATATATAGTTCTGTATACATGTTATAATGTATGTAGATGCAATTAAAATCTCTACCTCTCTATACATATAGGTATACTTATATATATGGTTAGCCATGCATGTTATGAGTAAATAGCTTGTGCCTTATAGACTGCTTAACCAATATGCCATGAATAGCGTAACTTGATAGCTATAGTTGAGACACAGATCCTCTTATGCACTTTCATGTATAATTCACACAAACCACATAACCTTTACATAATGATTAGCTTTTCCCTCTCTAACACTCTCTCTTATATATATTATATTGTGATTGGAAATGCTATTGACTTTCGTTCCTCAAACTTTTTGTTTGATTTTTCTTAAATAGTACCCCTTTATAGATGATTAGAAATTATCTTATTTTATTTTTGATAATTACCAGTTTTCATATAGGATGGTAGACTGCCTTACAGCTTTGATAATTGTTGTTTTTGTAACTTTTCTAGTTCAACACCCTTGATTGCTTGTATGTTTTGATACCCTATGATTGTTTTGGTCTAGTGGACTAGTATACCTAGATGAGACTTTCATTACCACCGTATGCCATGATCCTGTATGTCGTCCTTTTAGATTGTGTGATTGATTAAGTTTTGAGACTTTGATTATGGGGGTTTGACCTGGAAGGGGTAGGAACATTTTAATTTCGATGACAAAATTTTTATAAGGTGGATAGGATTGTAACACCCAGTTTTCCAGAAGAGGGTAATTTTGAAATTTTGTAATTTTAGTCTTTTAATAATGATATTTAAATCATGATATAATTTTTAGTAATTTTTAATCATTTTAAAACTATTTTAAATCATGACTTATGATTTTGGTGTTTTGATAGTGTAACACTAGAGACAGCCTAACCTAGAGCCTAGCCATGAGATTAGGGTGTTTCATTTATCATTTCCAGTTCGAGGGTACTTTTTCATTTTGAATTTAATATATATTATTTGGAATTTAATGTATTATTAAAATGGTGTGATTTTAATATTATTTAATTGATTGCCATGTTTTGTGATTAGCCTAACTTGGTTTGGACCTAACCTAGATTAGTCGCAGCTAGTCTTAGCAAACCATGGTTAATGATAGTTAGTATTAATTATATTTATTAGAATTTTTAGTGATTTTTAGTATATTTGTTTTGGTGCTGTAGTTGACTTTGACTAGTGTTGACTAGGAGACTAACCTAGAGACCACCCTAGGTCATGACCACTTTCTTAGGTTAAGTAACCTTAGCTTGACCTATATTAGTGAGGTTTAACTCATTGGAACTTGTTTGGAGAGATTAGGAATTGATTAGGCTAGAATGGCTTATGACTTCATAAGTCATGACTAATGACTTGAGCCTTAAAGCCCATAGGCCCACACCATGTAGCCAAACCCTAACCCTAATCAGCCCATGGCTGGTCATATTGGTCTCCTCCATCCTATTTAATACTCCTCAAAGTTAGGGCTAGCCTGCATTAGGAATTTTGCCAAGTTTTAGAAAGAGGTAAGCCCCCATCTTCAATAAATCATAGAAAATCCATTTTATTCCTTTTTCACCCAAACCAATTGCAATGGGTTCTAATTTTACTCCTCTTGCTGTTGGTATCAAGTAACCTCAGCTTGGGAGCAAATTGGAGGAGTTGGCTATCAAGAAGAACACCTCTTTGTGGAGCTTTTTGAAGGATTTGATACATATAGGTAACTTTCATTCCACACCATAGAATCCTGATTTTATTGCATATCTAGGGAGTCCTAGGCCTAAAATAACTGTAGGAATAGGAAGCCCTAAAATTCGTGTCCATTTCGTATCCTAATTAGACACGTATCAGCCCATGTTAGCAAGTGTTTGATGAAATGCCCCAATGGACATTTCGTATGATTTTTAGGAAAGTATTTGAACAGGAAATTAGGTTTAGGTGTCGCTTATATGTTTCTTGAGTCTTTGTGTCATTTTTGTGTCGTGTCGAGTTTGGACGGACACGTGTACATACGGTCGCGCGCGCGCGTGCACAGGCAATGTGCATGCCCTGCATTTCGGGGGACACAGCGCCCTGGACACAGCTTCCCGACACGTGAAACTTGGCATGTGTCACGGGGCCGATACTGACACGGGGCTCCCCAAGTTTTAGAGCCCCACGTGTCGTGTCAGACACGCACGAGCGCGCGCACTGATTTTGTACTGTGCCGAGTGCTGTTAAATTCGAGCACTGATATGCGTGTCCTGTGTCACGCACACGTATCGTGGACACGTGGCAGGGTGTCCTAACCCTAGCCCTACACTTAGTCGACACTTGGACACAACCATGTGGCTTGTGTCGCGTCATGTCGAGTGCACGGACACTGTGAACACGTGCACGATAATTGTTCAGTTTGTGTACTATTTTCGTATTTAATGTGATTGGACACATTTGTGTCCACTTGGGTGGACACAAACTCTTGTGTGACACGTACTCAATTAGTATAAACATTACCAACCATTAGTTAGCATTTTAAATTAATTTTATTGTTGAATTCTCATTTTTCCTAAATATCCTGATAACCTTAATTAACAGTCCCTAATTTCTGTTTGTTCCAGTTTTCCAATCTCGTTTTTGTCATCAATTTTGATCTATTAATTACTATTAAATAATGTAGTTTAAAACCCTAATTGGTTCACCTATATGTTATCTGTGTGTGTGATGATTTTGGGTTAATTTGGTTGTGGTTTGGGACAGAAATCTGAGAATGGGAGTTGGACTGAAAACTGAGATTGAAACTGATTTTTTTTTTGGTTCCTATTGAACTGAGATTTCCAACTCTTCTTTGATTCACAATCCTATTAAACCTGAGATTGGGCTATGTGGGACTGAACTGAGTTTGGCTGCACACTGTTTTCAGGTTTTCCTCACTTCTCACTATACACACACACAAAATGTCTCACTGTTTTCAGTTTCACACATTTATGTCACAACACACACACATGTACACCACTCACATGTCTATTTACTCACTGAATTTTCACCCACACACACATTGCTTATACACATTTTTCTATCACTCTAATTCCTGTCACACTCTCATCCACACACACATTACAAAACTGTGAACACACACATGTATTGACCAAGAATTTGCACTCATATTACAGACACACCCCCTCACAAGGGCACAAGTACTAAATCCCCATACCGACACAAATGTTCACCTCTATTATGAAATCTAACCCTCCTCTATGCGTTTGTTGATCTATGTATGGATATATATAGGGTTATCTATCATGTTATGTATGTATAGAGAAAACTAAACCTTTACTCCTATATATATATAAAAAATATATATATATATATTATATAATATATATATATATATATATATATATATATATATATATATATATAAATTAGGATGTGTAATGTAGATTGTCTAACCTATACCATGTGTAGTGTAACTTGTTGCTAGTGTTTGTAACCCAATTCTTGCTATACACTTTCATGTAGGTTTCACACACATGTCTACAATCTAACCCTTATGACACTTGTCCACATACTCCTATACACACACATAGTCTTACATGCTAGTTCTCTCCCTAACCTTCTATTTATATATAATGTTGTATATATATATATGTAATCCTATATACACATAGACACTATAAATTTCATGATAAATAGCTAAATGTGAAATATGCATGTGATTTGGGTAATGTGAATTGGATATGGTATTTGCCTATAGATAATGTAGATAGTGTAATGGCTTAGCCTATATGAATATGTGTGTTGGCTTGATTTAGGCTTGCATAGCCTTGTAATGGTGTGTGTTAACTAGTGAAGACTTGTTTGACCTAGTTTAGACTAGTTCGACCTAGTTTAGACTTGTTAGACCTAGTTTGACCATAGTTGACCTAATTTGACTTCTTGGTTGACCAGGGTTGTCCAAGAGTTGACTTTGGCCTAGATTGACCTAGATTCATGTAGAATGCATTGAGTTGCATCTTGTTATCATTTTAGACTTGTTGTGACTTGTGCTGTTCTGAATAAGAGTCAGACACCACTCCTCGGACAGTACTTTCATCTTGGATACTCAGACACAGGCGAGTACATTCTCTGATCATTTCATATCCTGCTTAGAATTATTTTCCTGTATTAAACTACTTTACTTGATACTGTCACGTTGGTCACACCAATTAGTACTATATGGATCCCTTCTTGAGGGGAGCATCGGGTACTCTATGTTCTGTGCGTTTCACTTACATGGCGTATCACTATGCTTCTTTGGTTATTTGATCACTTGTGACATATACTCTTATGATCACAGAGTCTTCTTTGAATCCTTATCCCATTTATTGGGTTTCTTAGAATCCCCATTTATGGGACTACTATGTACCACCCTTCGGGGCTTACCACCCTTTAGGGGCTTACCACCCTTCGGAGGCTTACCACCCTTTGGGGGCTTACCACCCTTCGGGGCTGTTACATGGAATCATAACATAACCTGGTTGGATCCTTGTGTACTGATTGGGGATACGGGGGAGTATAAATAGCCATGTGAATAATTCCAGAGTAGAATAGCCATGTACGCCTTTTTAGTATAGCCATGTACAAATTAAGCCGTTCACATGTCGACTCTGTACTCTAAATCACTAGTCACTGGTAGCACTTTACTTATAGTAGATATTTCTATTACAGTTCTCTCTCTCTCTATTTACATACTGTATTTCTTCAGTATCTATATCTTACTTTACTGTATGATTATATTTTCTAACCTGCTATGAACTGTTGAGATGTATTGTGCTCGCTCCTGTCTTGACTGGACCTGTTGAAAATATTACAGAGGACGAGGAGGAGGCCTGTGAGGATACCTTCTACGGGACAGCTCTAGCTGACGGCTTTACCCTACTGCCTAGACTAGTTTAGTTAGGCTTATCTTTCTTATGTGTCTTGAGACTAGTAATTAGACTTTATTTCTGTCTTTGAGATTTGGGTTGTATATATTCTTTTATATTCAGTAGCTGAGACCTTATACTCTGGATATCTGCTGAGATGTTATCTTAGACTATTTTATCATCTGTATTTCCTTGAGTTCTATATCATACCGTAATTCTTCTTCCTTAGTTGTGATTGAGTTTACTTCTATCATGTCACCCCATTCGGGGAGTATAAACTGCTTAGTATATTATTGTTAGATGTCGTGACCTAGGACAGCGTTCTACCGCCGATACTGCGGCGTAGGCTGGGCGTTGTTACGTTCTCGTATCCTCACAGTGGGTGCGGGTCGTGACAGCCACCCACCGCTGTGGCCACTGCCACACATCGGCGGAGATGGCCCAGTGCGCGGGACAGGCGCGGACAACAGCAAACACAACAACAGCACCACACAGCCCGATCCCTACTTTGCAGGTAAAATACTCTCCCCTCGTTCGATCATTCTTTGTTTCGTTTTCACGTATACGACCACAACCTATACCTCTTATAGACTCAGTAATTAGATTTAGTTAGAACACGACAACATATGTGGTTAATCGATCCAAAAATCGATGAATAACTACCAAAACAGAACGAAGATCTAGTTCAAAACCCTAGATTAGGAAGGCCAATTCTTGTCGTTTCAACCACGGTTTTAGAAATCTAATTAAATAGATTTGTAGGTGGCATAATTAGGATCGAAACCCCATTATTATTTGAAATTCTAGATACTTATCCAGTGAATGAAATCTGTTTGAAAATCAAAGAAAAACAAGGCACACTATTTTGAAAATCTAGAAAATCCCTCTGATACGACGTGCGTCCCACCAAACCGGGCGGCGTGGTCGTGAAACGATAGCATCGAAAGGTACGTATCGACTTCGGAGACGTGTGGGCTTTGACAGAATTCAAATTGGTTGCGTGTGCACGACGAATTTAATACGTATCCGTCAAAATTTACCGTATCGACCACTTTGCAAATTTCCCAATTACTTTATGAACGTTCGTCAAATCAAGACAAAACTTGCGCTAACAGGACCGTATCATTTTTCTGCTCCTGTATGCCAAGTTTGGTCCAATTCTAAGACAGTTGATCGGATCCCCGTTTTGTGGGCCCCACGATCCGACTCAACGGACGATTTCATGTACGGCCCACCGGAATCCAAAATTGGACACATCATTGGATTTGTATCATCAAATGAATCCATAGACATGTTGTTTGATGACTTTCGAGACCATTAAACTCTGGCACGCTTTCGGTACAAAGCAGCTCCAATGACGGACATCATTTTGGCCCGAAATGACCATTTGTTCCTGTGTCCAGAATTGGACTTATGGACAGGCAATCCTAGCTAATTTAACTATTGTGAAAATGTTGGTAATGTCTATTTCAGCTTTTAGAGACAGTTGCGAGATTTGGACTTTATGGCTTACCAGTTGACGGCATATTGTTGGTTCTTCGTGTTATCACCATGTAAGTATACCTTGCCAAACTTATACAGTATTTATATATTTCTTTCCTGTTGTGTTATTTTCATATGGTTACATGCTTCTCATATTGTGATTGGTTTGTCATCGACTGTTTTACTTGTCTTCATATTTATGTGCACGTATAGGATATTATTCAGTTCTTTTGCTTGTCTATTGGTCTTCTTATATATTATCGTTTGTGATAGAGTTACCAGTTCTACCCCTTGTTCTTGACTGGGAGTATCTTGTTGTCATGACCCGCACCCAGTGTAGGGGCACGAGAAGTGGTTACGTCCAGCCTACGCCGCAGTGTCGGCGGTAGATAGCTGTCCTAGGTCACATACATCTAACAACAGTTATACTCTCCGAATGGAGAAATAATATAAAGTACAACTCAATCAAAACTAAGAAAGAAAGTACGATAAGATAGATAGATAGAACAATAAAGTCCACAATGAATACAAGATAAGAGAGAGAAACAAAATGTCTAAGATAATCAACTCCAAAATATCCAAAAAAATCCCCAAATAAGTACAAGTGTATCCATCAAGACAAGATAATAAATAAGATACTGGTCTAGCTAACTAGCCTAGACTACTGGGGTAATATCCTCTGCAAGTGCTGGGTCCTCTTGGGAGTCTAACTCATATGTGTCATCTAGGCTTGCTCCATAGTATGTGGGACAGAACTCCTCAAGGTCATCTGTAATATTTTCAACAGGTCCAGTCAAGGACGGGAAGCGAGCACAATACATCTCACGCAGTTCATATCATGACAAAATATAATACAGGCGATAGAGTAAAAATGAAATGCTGAAGAATATACATGAAGTAAAATATAAGACTGTAAAGAAATATCTACTATAAATAGAGAACTAACAGTGAACTAGTGATTTAGAGTACAAGATAGACATGTGAACGGCTTGATAATAAACATAAGAGGTTGTACATGGATACACTACTTTGGAAATGTCCACATGACTAGTTCTACTCCCTCATCCCTAATCAATACACAAGGATCGGTTCAAGTTATGTTATTGTACATGATATCACATGGGGGACCATAAATGGGTGCATATGATTATAAACATGAGGGCTCCAGTGAATATGAGAGTACATGAATCACGAGAGTGCACATAAACGGTGAAAGAACAGAATACATGATGAAAGTGAAACGCACATGACATGATTTATCCGATACTTCCGAGGGGGATAACTATCGTATGAAAATATCCATATAGTACTAATCCGTGTTTCCAATCGTGACAGCATCAAGTAAAGTAATCTAGAGCAAGAATATAGTCCTAGCAAGTATGAAACTGTCAGAGAATGTACTCGCCTGATATTCCTGAGTATCTGAAATAAAATACTGCCTGAGGAGTGGTGTTTAGGCTTCTATTAGAACAGTACAAGTCACAACATATCTAAAATAGTAAAATAGACTACTACAATGCATTCTACATGATGTTTGGGTCAATCTAGGCTAAAGTCAACCTTTGGTCAACTCTAGTCAACTACTACTAGTCAAACTAGGTCAACTAGGTCAATCCTAACCCAGACAAGTCTCACTAAGCCTAACCATACCTATCTAGCATTCACACACCATCACAATGTCATACAAGCTATCAACACAATCTCATGTGTATACATGCCATATACACATAGGCTACACATTGAAACCATATAGGCTATATCACATAGGGCTATATGCCTATGTACTAGTCTACATTGGCAACATACATATTTATCACATTCACATTTATACTAAATTATATATATTATCACACAAGGCTATATATATATATATTATATATATATTTAATATATATATATATATATATATATATATATTTTTTTTTTTTTTTTTTTTTTTTCGAAAAAGGAACTTTATTGAAATATAGGCGCAAAATGCCGAAGCCTATACAAGTAAGCGCGCCTCGCGCGACAAAGGACCCAAAAACAAAACAAGGAAGAAACACAAGTGTTGCCCACAAAACGGAAACTGGACCGAGCATCAGAAGGTTGGGCGGTCGAAGCAACGCCTAAGGAAAGAGCGTCTCGTTCCCTGTCAGGATTCCAGAGCGTCCCAAAACTGGTTCGAGGTGTGAGTGCATCGTCTCTTTCTTTTGCAGATTTGTCGAATCACCTCACTGTACAATTGATGGGCGTTAGTTGACGGCCCTCGTATCTGTACTTGTTTCTGTTTTCCATAAAACCCAAAAAGCGGCGGCAGCGACGATCTGATGCCCGTGAGACGCGTTCCAGCTGGCCAGCAGATCGTTGATGCCCCCGGTTGTGGGACTAAGTTGCACCTGTAATGAAGGAGGGACCAAATGTGGCAGGCCGAATCACCAGAAAGAAGTACGTGCTCGACGGATTCCGATTGGTGATCAGCACAGCAGTGGCATCTGGACGCCAGATGAAGCCGAAGGATAAGACAGCATCGTCCGTAGGGAGTTTTCGACGCGCAGCACGCCAAAGGAGGATGGACCATTTCACAGGAATACACGAGTTCAAAAATTTTGCGGAAGGGGCCGTCGTTACTTGGATTTCTCTGATGGTGGTTCTGGCCGAAAGCAAGGGTGAAGACGCCATCCTGGTTTGGGGACCATCTGATCACGTCAGGGCATCGATGATCGACAGATGCGCAGCACCCAGGGTCGCCATGGCCGCTGGACCCAGCCAATCGCGGACTCTATCCCAATTCCAGTTAGACGCGTCGACGTCCCAAAAATCAGGATCTCACACAACGGCGGAGTAATAGCGTTGGGCCTGAGGATGTCGTCCCCCAACCAGCGTTCCTTGCATGCCTGTGAGTGCCCATTGCCCAGGTCAGGCGCAAGTGCGGTTCCGCGAGAGATCGGCCGTGGATGATGCGCCGCCACGACGCCGAGGATCTGTTGTTGGCAGCCGCCTCAGTTAAGTGACAGAATCTGGCGTATCTCGCTCTCATGAACCTGGGCCAGATTGAGTTATCGGAGCGAATTTCTACCACAGTTTCGCTGATTGGGCATCGACCATGTGGACAAGTCTGCAGAATCCCAGGCCCCCCTCTTCTGTAGGTTTAGCCATGGTAGCCCAACTAGCCCAGTGATACTTATTCTTACCCTCGAGATGTCCCCAGAAGAATTTGGCGAGAATGGATTCAATAGAATGAAGCACTTTGATGGGGGGCGCGCACACAGCAAGGGTGTATATGGGGATGGAAGATAGGACGTGCTTTATAAGAATTAACTTCCCCCCGGGGGAAAGGGTGGCATTATGCCAGCCCGCAATTTTCTGACGAATCTTGCCCACCAAGTGGTCGAATATCCCAGAGCTCGTTCTGCCGTACACCAATGGGCAGCCTAAGTACAGGAAAGGGGGGTAAGCTGTGGAGAAAGAGGTCATGTTGGACAGCACAGCCGAGTGAGTTCTATCGGCTTTGTGATGAGTGTAGATCACGCTCTTGCTGTTATTGATTTTCTGGCCAGAACACCGAGTGTAATTAGCAAGAGTTCTAATAACCACCTCAATGGCTCCAATAGCGCCTGCGGAGAAGATGAGGATGTCGTCCGCGTACGCAAGATGAGTAATGAGAGGGCAGCCGGTCGTTGTGTGAAAGTGCTGGAATCCAGGAGATCGCGGCATGGTTTTGAGGTTTCTGCTCAGGGCTTCAGCAGTGATGATGAAAATGGTGGATGAGAGGGGGTCTCCCTGTCTGACACCGCAGGTGGCTTTGAAGAAACCTTGAGGTTGACCGTTGATTACTGTGGAGAACCAGGAGTTGTTGATGGATCTGAAGATGATGTCAATAACCGGTTCCGAGAAACCAAATGCTCTGAACACCCAAATCATGAACTGCCAGTCAAGACGGTCGTAGGCTTTTTCCATGTCCAGTTGATGGCGACGTTCCCCCCCCTGGACGGAAATTTCATGCAAGTGATCATTTCTTGGGCTAGAAGGATATTATCGGTGATATTACGTCCTTTGACGAAGCCGCTTTGTTCTTCGGAGATGATTCTGGGGAGGATATCCGACATTCTGGAGGCGATGATTTAGAAATAATTTTGTTGGTGAAAGTGCAGAGGCTGATTGGTCTGAAATCTTTGAAGGTCTCCGGGTTGACTTTTTTGGGAATGAGGATGATGTGGGCGGAGGATAAAGATTCGGGTACGTTGCCCCTTGGAAAAAGGCGGGTTGCGGCCTCCCAGAGGTCGAACTGAATAATGTCCCAGCATGTTCGAAAAAACACCCCGTTGAAACCGTCCGGACCTGGGGCGCTGTTAGCGTTAATGGACCACACAGCGGTCTTAACTTCGTCGACAGAGGGGGGAGCACTGAGGCTCTCGTTATCCCTGTCACGAATAAGGGAGGGGATCTCGGACAGGAAACCGGCATCTTTGACCACGTCCTCTTTAGCAAACATGCTGGAGAAATAGTTCGTGGCTGCCGTCTGGATGTGCTCTTGATCGTCCAGAAGTTGCCCATTTTCGTCGCGGATGCGGTGAATCTTAAGAGAGTTTCTGCGTCCTTTGACGCATTTGTGGAAGAATCCAGAGTTCTTATCCCCTTCCATGTCCCAGGTTAATCTAGCCTTTTGTCTCCAGAAATCAGTTTCAACTCTGATTCTAGATTTAAGGATGGCCTTGGCGAGGTTGAGAGAGGCGCGATTCTCCTGGGAATTGAAGACGGCGAAGTCAGTCTCCGCACGGGTTACGTCGTCTTCAGCATCTTTAATGGCTTGAAAAATGTCCCCAAAAGTAATTTTGCTCCAGGCCGTGAGGGCTTTTCTAGTAGCTTTGAGTTTGATAGCAATTCTGACCAGCGGATCCGGGTGAGAGACCGAGACCCAAGCCTCTTCCACAATGGGCTTGAACTGGGGGTGATGACGCCAGAAGTCAAGGAAGCGGAAGGATTTATGGATGTGGCTATGGGTGTTGGTAATCTCGAGAAAGAGGGGGGAGTGGTCAGATTCGGTGGAGTTCAGGTGCGACAGATTACTGTTCAATCCCAAATCCGACCACCAGTCATTGACCATGGCACGATCCAGGCGAGAGTACTGCCTACGCGGTCCATCTTGCATGTTGCACCAAGTAAACTGATTACCGTGGAAGGGGATATCGGATAGATGGGCGGTTAATGTGAAGTGTTGAAGTCCTCCATGGCCGAATGAGGGGGGTCACGACCTCCGGATTTTTCCTCTCTACAAGAAACAGTGTTGAAATCTCCAATGCAAAGCCACGGCATGTCGTCGTGAGGAAGGGAGGGTCCCGACAGAAGCTCCCAAAGAACTCTACGCTCCGGGATGCTGCAGCTGCCGTGAATGGCCGAGAGAAGGATGCGGGACTTGAAGGCAGGATGCTCGACCCAACAGGAGAGGGCCTGAGGGGAGTCGTTCGCAATGCCAAAGCGGAAATCAGCTGCGAAGAAGATCCAGATGTCGTGGCATCCGAAGATCGCGGAAGGGAATCCCAGCTTTAGTTGAATGTCTTTCATTCTCCTGTGTGGAATTTTGGGTTCAATAATGACAAGCAGATCAATTCGATTGGATTTGGTGAGGCTGATGACCCGATTCAAGGTCTGTTTATTTCCAATGCCACGAACGTTCCAAGAAAGGATGTTAGGCATTAAGGGTGGATGCAGGGGTGTTTTGTAGCTTTGCGGCGGATCTCGTGGTCATCGCCGTCCGCTGCCTTTGTTTCTTGGATTTCTTCTTTTTCTTGAGAAAGTTGTTTTCGGGGCTGGTATTGACCGGAACAAGGGCCCCATCAGAGCTGGAGTTAACGGCTGCGACTGCCAGGGTGGAAGTGACAGCGTCTTCACACTCCGCTAGGGCGCAAAGAGGATTGCCTCGATCAAGGAAACCCGCTTCCTGAGCCTGCCAAAATCTGCCGGTGAGTGGGCGAGGGGGGACCATGGCGGGGCAAGGGGGGAGGAGGATTGGTGGGGACGGAGCCCCGTCGCCCGCGCCGTTGGAGCGCGAACGGAGACTGCCCGTAGGCTGACCAATGGGAATCACTGGTGCTGAGGGGGAGGCTCGGGTTGGAGCCTCGGGGGAGGAGGGGGTGATGGGGGGAATATGGAGGGAAGCGAGTGAGGGGTCGGTAAGAGGTAGGGATGGGGGGAAAGGGGGACCGTCGGAGGTTGGCGTCTCCGGAGAGCACTCCTCCGGGTCAAAGTCTAGAGCTCCGAAGGAATTATGGAGAGTGATGGCAAGAGAAGGGGAAAGGGGGTTAGGGAGGCAATCGGATACCGTCGACGCGAGAGCGCCCTCAGCTGGGACCGCGTCAAGCGCTCCGGAGGAATGATGGAGAGTGATGGCGAGGGGAGGGTGTGGCGCGGAGGTAGAGGCGGTATGGATGGGGGAACTTCGATCTGGAGAAGGGGGGGGTGGAGGGGATCTTTGCTGGGGGACAGGATGGGGGAGCCTCGCCAGTGCCTCGCGGTTTCCTGGGGACCTGCTTCTTGAGTTCAGGATGAGCGCGGAAGCAGTGTTGAAGAGAGTGGCCGCACATCTGGCAGTGTTGACAGAAAATTATGCTGTTGTCGTAAACCAGCGCTTGGCTGAATGAGTGATCTCCGAGATCAATCTCGATCTGTTGGGGTGGCTCATTGGCAAGGTCCAGTTCTACGCAAATCTTTGCATAGTTACATTTAGATAGGTTTCTTGTTTCTTCGGCGATGTCCACCAGGGCTCCAAAAGAGCTGGCGATCCTCTTAAGGGCTGCAGCCGGAAAACACACAAGGGGGAGATTGGGAAGGGTGACCCAGGAGGTGATGATGGTCGAATCAATCTTGGGATTGAAGTTCGGAGACCATTTGGCAAACTTGACAAACTGAGTGTCAATTTTAGACGGTCCTTTCGCCCACACTCTGTTGTAGTCCTGGTCGGAGGAAAGATGAAGAAACAAGTGTTTGGGATCGAGAGGAGCAATTCGAAATGACGCCGAGAGACCCCATCTGGAAATGGCCTGTCGAACGACAGAAATTTTAGGGCATCCGGATCCGAACTTAAGAACCAACGTCCTGGAGAAAGGGGAAGATAGGGAGCGAATCTCCTCTAAAGTGAAGGGGATCCGGATAGGGGAACCGTCCTGCGGTGGCGAGAGAGTGACGTCCGGCAGGACAACTTCCGCGGCCGGAATAGGGCCAGACCGAGAACGATCAGGCCGCAGGACATCAGCGAAGGAGGGGAAGCTGGGGAGGGATCTGGAAACTGAAGGGTCCGGCCCAGATGGCGAGGGCGATGTGCGTCTCGAAGCCACGGCAAAGGCCGGATGTAAGAGGGCAGCAGACGGGATGGTCGAAAGAGCCCCGATGGTTGGTGATGAAGGGGGGCGGACGCCGGCCTGAATTCTCTCATCGGCAGCAGCCGGGGGAAAGGAGGCAGGCTCCATGGAAGAACCCGAGCAGGAAAAGGCTTGTGGGGGGGAGATTGCCTCGCAGGCAACAGCCTGGGGGATCGATGCCTTGCCCTGCAGGGAGCTGCCCGGGAGGGAACTGCGAGATGTACCGACGGGAGGTCGTGCAAGCTTCTGCAAGGAAGGGGAGACGGGGGAGGGGTCCGACAGGCGCGGAGGGGAGGGTGGATGGAGGTGAGAATCCACGGAGTTGGAGAGACCCGCAAGGCGTGCCGAGTCAGCTTGGGGAGCCGGGGGGCCCGCGGTGGGGGAATGGACAGAGCCAACCGCGCAGGAGGCAGTCAACTGCGCAGGATGACTCAGAAATGGGGCATGAAGATGAGCCATGGGACCCACTAGAGGGGGGGCTTGGGAGCCATGGGACCCACTAGGGGGTCGAGCATGCTTCTGCGCAGGATGACTCAATGAGGGGGCCTGAAGGGGAGCTTTGGGACCCATTAGAGTGGGGGGGACAGTCAACTGCGCAGGATGGCTCAAAGGGGGGGCATAATGGGGATCCATGGGACCCACTAGAGGGGGGTGTCCAGCCTCAGAAGATCCAACTGCGCATGCGGGGATGGAGGCCTCAACTGAGCCAATTGCGCAGGCGGGAATAATGGAGAGGCTTGGCTCGAGTGGCTGGCCCACGTGCAGCTGAAAGGAGGGAACGGACTGAGCTGCGCAAATGGGCGCATCAAGTCCCCTCGTGAGGGAGGCGTAGAGGGAGATATAGAGTGTGATGTGTATATATGTGTGTGTGTGTGATGTGTGTGTGAGTGACAGTAAGGGGTGTAACAATGTGTTCTCAGGTTTACATGTTGTGTGTGTATATGGATAGGAAATCAATGTGTGAGTGTGTGTAAGGGTGTGTGTGTATAGATTCTTGTGTGTGTGTATGAGTGTGTGAGTGACGGTGCATAGGTAGGTTGTTCTCATGTTTAGTGTGGCAGTAAAGAGAGTGTTCTCAGATTTTAGTTTATGTGTGTGTGTATAGATGTAGTGTGTTAACAGTGTACACATGTGTGTGTCAAGTGTTCTAAGTTTTCAGGGTACACATGACAGTGTTGCAATTCTCAGGTTTAAGTGTACATAAATCAGTTTCATGTTTAACAGTCCAAAGGAAATCGAAAACCCATAATCAAATACAACCCATGAATCCTATCTTGCAACTTGACTCAGACATGAAATAGGATTAAACCTAATAATTTAATCATCCTTAAATCAGTAAATACAAACAGCGTATTAAAGCTCATGTTTTGACTGTCACAATATTTCGAAAACCAATAATTCCATGTTAACTTGATCCCTAACACAGCTAAAACTTAGATACAAATAGGTGCACCAATATTGCAAATTTAATCATTTGAAACAGTTTTAAAAATACAATTAATCTAAAAAAAAATCCAGAAAAATGGGGAATCATCAATTCGAATACAAAAATGCAACTAATAATCAATTTTAATAGTTGGTAATGAAAGTGTCATATGTGAGTGTGTCATATGTGAGTCATGGTGTCCAAAACTGGACACGAACGTGTCTAAACCCATTTCCTACACTCGTGTTTACACTAACAGTGCACAGTCTCGTGCACGTGTTCACTGAGTTCGTGGACACGACACACGACACGTGTGTCCACGTGGTCACATCCTCATGTAGCCCAACACTAGGGCTACACACTGCACACACCCCGACGTGTCCATGTGGTGTCTAGTGTGGACACGAAATGCGTGTCAGTGCGTGTTTTGTGACAGTGCGCGCACAGCGCGTATCCAGTACGGGCACGATTGCTCCCTGTGTTGTGCACCATATGATCCCAAATTTTGGGAAGGTGATGTCAGTCGATGCCCCGATATCCTTCCCAAATTCCACGTGTCCTCGTGTCCTGTGCGAAAAGAACTAACAGTCGGGCAGCAGGACACTGCCCGCGCGTGTGCAGTGCGCGTGTTCGTGTCCTGTTTGGACGTGGACACGGCTCAAATTACATTAAGTCATGGGGGAAATTAAAGTGCATATATAGATCAATATTTTCATACAAACACTTTTCAAAAATATCAAAATAAAATCTATTGAGACATTTTCACAAACACCTAGAACTAGGATATGATACGTGTACGATACGGACACGAAATCAATGCAAATTTACACAAATCAAACACCACAGCTAGGGGACACCTAGATCTAGTCTAATATGCAAAGAAATCAGAATTTAAACACAATTTAGAGAGTTTACCTATAGTGTGTCAATGACAAGGAAAAGCCCCAAAATAGAATGATTCTCCTTGCAAGCCCAAATCTCCAAATTGTCCCAAAACTGAGATTTCTCTCCATGAACAAAAAAAAACAGAGTAGGATTAGACTCTCATGCAAGAAACTAGAGTCAAAAAGGAATTAAAATGGAATAGTTATGGATTGGAGAAGAATGACAATACTTTTCCTTTTCCAAAAGTTGGTTTGATACAAAAGAGGCAAGAACAAGAGGAAGAGAGACTTTATAGGGGAATCCCAATGTGGCTGGCCACTAAGGCAAAAATTAGGGTTAGGGTTAGATTACTGGGATTTGGGCCAAGTTTCAATGGTAATGGAAATAAATCCTTAAGTCAAAAGTCCTTGAACCTATTCTTCTATTCTCCTATTTGAAACTTGATTCTAAATGTCTTAACTTGGGTTGACTTAAGTTAGACTAGGGTCCCACCATGCTATTCAAGTCACCATAGCTAGAGTCAATATCTAGGTTAGTTGCCAAGTCTCAACTAGCAAAGTCAAAAATAACAATCATCACTCCAATAATTCAAAAAAAATAAAAAATTTAAAAATGACCAAAATACCCTCAAGCTAAAATATGGTACTGACAAATCTACCATCCTTAAAAGAATTTCGTCCTCAAATTAAAAGGAGAAACTAGACTGATGAGAAGGATAGACAATCATACCTCAAGGTTCAAAAATATATGGGTATCGCTCGCGCATCTCATCCTCCCGCTCCCAGGTAGACTCTCCTGGAGAATGATGCCTCCATGCAACACAAACCAAGGATATCACCTGGTTTCTCAGTACCTTCTCTCGGCGATCCAGAATCCTCACTGGCTGCTCTGGATAACTGAGAGTAAGTCCCACCTCAATCTCCGAATGGTCAAGTACATGGCTAGGATCAGCCACATACCGTCTCAACTGTGATACTTGGAATACGTTGTGGACACCTACTAGTGCAGGTGTCAAGTCTAGCCTGTATGCCACGTCACCAAATCTCCCGCTGATCACGAAAGGTCCGATGAAGCGCGAGCTAAGCTTCCCACCCCCACTAAAATGTATGGTACCACGAGTCAAAGATATCCTCAGAAAAACCATGTCTCCGACCTAAACACAAACAAGGTCTCAAGTTACAAAATAATCAAACATGATCAAACAAACACCAACAAACAACCTACTTCTAATCCTATCTCTAATCTGTACCTCAAACTCCAAAGGCCTCCGGTGGCTATCGGCCCAATGCCGATGTCTGTTCTGTGCCACGCGAAGTCTGTCCCTGATAAGCTTCATCTTCTCGACTGCGTCAACATCCATCTCAGGTCCCAATAAAGCTCGTTCTCCAACATCATCCCAAGATAAGGGTGTACGACATCTACGCCCGTACAGTGCCTCAAAAGGTGACATCTCTATGCTGGCCTGAAAACTGTTGTTGTAAGCAAACTCCACCAAGTGCCGGTGATCCTCCAAGGATCCTTTGAAATCCAAGACGCACGTCCGCAGCATGTCCTCGAGCGTCTAAATATTCCTCTTTGACTGTCCGTCCATCTGAGGGTGGTATGCAGTACTAAACTTGAGCTGAGTGCCCAAACTAGTCTGCAAGACTTCGCCAAAAATGGAAAGTAAAGCGACTATCCCGATATGAGATAATATTGACCGGAACTCCATGAATCCTGATAATCTGTCACATGTACATCTCTGCAAGCCTCTCAGTAGACGTACCCACTTTAAATGGCAAAAGTGGACCGATTTGTGCAACCTGTCTACGATGACCAAAATTGCGTCTTTCTCTCCCAGTGTATGCGGCAATCCAGATACAAAATCCATCATGATATGCTCCTACTTCTACTCTGGAATGGACAATGGCTGCAACAAACTCCCTGGCCTCTGCCTTTCTGCCTTGACCTGCTGACAGACCAAACACCTGGCTACGAAGCGAGCTACCTCCCGCTTCATCCCATACCACCATACGTGCTCCCTCAGATCCCTGTACATCTTGTTGGCACTAGGATGTATAGAGTACTGAGATCGGTGGGCCTCCTGCATGACCTGGTCCCTGAGCTCTCCACTGGGCACACACAGCCTGGAATCATGCCTCAAAGCACCATCCTCTGCAAGAGTAAACTCATCATCCACCAGCCCTGCTCGAACCTGCTCTCGGATACACCATAGAGCAACAACTTTGAACTGCGTCGACTTGATCCTCTCCATCAAGTCCGACTAAATCTGTAGGCCCCACATCTGCATCTGAACTCCTGGCACAATCACCTCAATCCCCAGGCTCTCCAAATCTGCTAGTAAGTGACGATCCATAGTCAAACACATGGCTGTCGGATACCTACTCAAGGCATCGGCAACCACGTTGGCCTTCCCTGGATGATACTGCAGTGAAATATCGAATTCCTTCATCAACTCCAACCACCTACGCTGCCTCATGTTGAGCTCCTTCTGTGTAACACACATACTTCAAGCTCTTATGATCTGTGAAGATCTCCACCCTCTCTCCATATAAGTAGTATTTCCACAACTTCAAAGCAAAAATTACTGCTGCCAACCCCAAGTCGTGGGTAGGATAGTTCTTCTCATGGGGACGTAACTGCCAAGAAGTATAGGCAATCACCATCCCATGCTGCTGTAAGACACAACCTAAACCCTTTCCTGAGGCATCACTGTAGATAGTGAACTCTTCTGATCCTGATGGCAATGTCAGAATCGGAGCTATCGTCAACCGCTTCTTCAACTCATCAAAAGCGACCTGACACTCCTCTGACCAAACAAACTCAGCATCCTTCCAGGTCAGCCTAGTCAACGGCTCTGCAATCTGGAAGAAATTCTGTACGAACCTCCTGTAATAGCCTGCCAGTCCCAAGAAGCTCCTGATCTCTGCTACTGAACTCGGTGCCAACCAAGCCTCAACTGCCGCGATCTTCTTCGTGTCCACTGAGATCCCATCTCCAGTCACCATATGACCCAAGAAGTCAACTATGTCCAGAAAGAACTTGTACTTCGAGAGCTTGCCATGAAGCTTCTCCCTCCTGAGTGTCTCCAGAACCACACTCAAGTGCTCCTCATGCTCCTCCTCATTCTTAGAGTACACCAGGATATCATTGATGAACACCACCACAAACTTGTCTAAGTACTGGTGGAACACCTTGTTCATCAAGTTCATAAATACTGCCGGGGAGTTGTTCAGCCCAAACGGCATAACCAAGAACTCAAACTGACCATATTGCATCCCGAATGCGGTCTTCGGGATATCCTCCTTCTTCACCTTTACCAGATGATAACCTGACCTCAGATCAATCTTCGAGAAACCCGAGCTCTGCTCAACTAATCAAAGAGATCATCAATCCGCGGCAGTGAGTATCTGTTCTTGATCGTGAGGTTGTTGAGTGCCCTGTAGTCGATACACATCCGTACCGACCTATCCTTCTTGGGTACAAAGAGTACAGGTGCACCCAAAGGTGAAGAACTCGGTCGAATGAAGCCCTTGTCCTGCAGCACATCCACCTGCTTCTTCAATTCCACCAACACGCTGTTGTTCAATCGATAGACATGCTGATAAATTGGTTCCGTACCGGGAACCAAGTCTAACGAGAACTCAACATCGTTGTCCGGTAGAAGCCCTGGCAACTCCTCTGGAAAGACGTCCACGAACTTCGTAATCAAAGGATGTGAAGCCGCCTGCTCTTCGACTGAAACTTTGCAGAAAAGTCTGCTGCTCTGCTCCACCTACCGTCGGGTGAACTCGAACTCTGGCTCTCCTAGCGCTCCGAACAGAACTCTAACCCTACGACAATCTATGCTGGCGTAATGCCTGCTCAACCAATCCATTCCTAATACGATGTCGTATTTCGGTAGTGGCATTACGAGGAGACTCACCTACAACTCTCGGCCTTCCAAAATAATAATTTGCCCTCTGCAAACATCACTCACGAGGATAATACCACCCCCGGTCGTGATCTTGCAGGTCCTAGGCAATGATTCAGATACAAGGCAGTGTCTAACATCAAATGATACAGACATAAAACTGTAGGAAGCCCCAGAATCAAATAAGACGAAAGCTGGAATGGAGTCAAATAAAACAGAACCTGCGATCAGCTCTCGAATAGCCTCCGCATCCTCGACCGCCATGGCGAAAGCTCGCCCCTGCTGGCCTCCCCTGGCCTGCTGTTGATGCTGTATGAACCGCTACTGTTGAGTCGGCAGCGGTCCCTTCTGCAGTCCCACTGGAGCCTTGGCTCCTGCTCCCTGTGTTGCTCTGCCTGCGAAGAGGGAACAGTCGCTCAGCTGATGCTTTGATGAACCACAGAGAAGACACTTCCTCAGCCTCTTCCTACACTCAAGGAGTGAGGGTGAATTAAAACAAGAGGAAAAGGGTTTTCAATATCGAAGTTCAAAATAAGATTCTCAAGGGTCGTCCCGAAATCTCTCATGAAATCCTAACAGTGATTGGATATACTCTCATCCTAATACCTTAAGTTCCTAATTGCAGGCATGCTTGGTACAATAACGTAACCAAACAATTTAGTCGACAGACCTGCATGGGCCACCACTAAAAACGTGTCACGACCCGCACCCTGTATAGGGGTACGAGAAGTGGTTACGTCCAGCCTACGCCGCAGTATCGGCGGTAGTAAGCTGTTCTAGGTTGCTAACTAATCTCATGCAGTGAATATAAAAAGTACTTGTCCAGATATCAGCTCCGAATGGAGGGCAAGTAAAAGGGTATGATCTACTCAAACACAGTCTAAGCACGAAAAGATAACACATGTCACGCCCCGGTACCAGAATACTGAGACGGACTAGGCCAGCTACACCGTATGAGGTATATAAACGTCATACGGCGATCGTGGCTGTCAAGAGACTAGGGGGTGCATGCTACAATCAGGTCTCCTATGGTCCCACAGAGCATCTATGTCTCAATCAATCAAAACAAGAAGCAGTAAATAATGATCATATAAGACAAAGCAGTAAGGCATCCCCGACGCTTCATCAGAATGATTCATGAGTCTAGCTATACAAAATGATGAGCTAGTTCCGAGAGTCAATAGTACATAACTATAGTCAGCTGCAGTCTGATTTAATTACAATTATGTAAAGAAAACTAGTGTCCAGAACTGTCGGCTAAACAAGTACCGGTGGCTAAACGCCAAGTACAAAATAGAAGATATCAGAGCGGTAAAGAAGAAACCCACTCATGGTCCCTGGCGCCCATACTCCTGGTGTGCACCATTGTTCGGGTGAAAGGCTGGATCCTCTGGAGCTGCTACGAGATCTGGCCAAACAAAACCAGCGGGGTCAGGCCCCGAATAGCAAGTACCACAAGGGAGCACAAAAGAGTGAGATAAATCCAATGAGTTAAATAAGACCTGATTCATGAGTTATAGGCTTATACCATATCATCGAGACAATACGACACCCTTACAACCAAACGAGGACAAACGGTGCCAATATCGTACCGAGATAAGATATATCCTATAACCATGGGCAGGTAAAAGGGCTTCTGATCGCGACTTCGGTCCATAGCCTATCGCAGCACAATAGCCCAACCCAACAACCAAACAAGGACATGGGTTGGACCACGCACCACGATAGTCCATGTTCCTCAGTTGCTAACAGAAGAAAACATATCACAAACAAGTCAGCTTACAATCGGCCAATCAATCCTACGGCTTTCTATGATTTGTCTGGGTTATCCCAGTAATGCAATATATATAGGAATCCTCAGATCGTATCGCATTCCAGCAGGGCTAGCCAAACCATTATATACAAGTAAGCATAAAATGCACCGGTCCCTCGAAAGGCCACCGTGCTAGAATAAGCAGTAACGGTTCCAGCTCTCCTATAGGAAGAGCTGGCTCGGCAGTCACAAATCAGATACTGCACTCCACTAGTGCGGATGACTATACAGTATCTGAGGCGGCCAACCCGACGCGCCAAGACGGGACCCAGGGCGGCTGGTGACGTACGATTTCGAGATTCTGTTCCCTCCCAATGCTTCTACCAATTTAAGTTGCTTAGATTAACCCTATCTCGATATTGGAATTACATGTCGTGGTCACATGGTCATCCTCCTATATGTTGTACCATAGTACGTGTACCCTAAGTATGAATCCACATCGGCTCAATCTAGATCCATGCTTAGTGTAATACATCAAACAACAATCATTTTACCACGACACTATTGCTGATCAATTACCATAACTGTGCTGGAAGGTACACATATATTGACATATAACACGAAGGATCACTTAGCATGTAGAGTCACACCTCAGTGCACTCATTAAATGGCACCACAGTGCATACTAATATTGTATCTCAATACACACTTAGAACATGTACCAGCACGTATACAGGTAATCAGGTCAGGAACATGGTCAAGTCAGAAAGTCACTCGGAATCCTCGTGACATAAAAGTCACATATAAATTCAGGTTAAAGTGAGACATGAAGGTCCTTGAAGCCAAGACAAAGATCTACAACTTTCATGTTGGAAGTTAGGAGAAATTCTGGCCACAATTCAGCCAAATAGGACTTAAAATAGCCAAAAACAGCCAAAATAGGCACTATGCGGCACTACTCAGCACTATGCGGCACTATTCAGCACTATGCGGTACTATTCAGCACTATGCATCATCCTTATGCGGCTCGGTACTATGCAGTACTATGCATCATCCTCATGCGGCTCGGCACTATGCGGTACTATGCAGCATCCTTATGCGGCTCGGCACTATGCAGCACTATGCATCATCCTCATGCGGCTCGGCACTATGCGGCACTATTCAGCATCCTCATGCGGCTCGGCACTATGCAGTATCCTTATGCGGCTCGGCACTATGCAGCATCCTTATGCGGCTCGGCACTATGCGGCACTATTCAGCAGCACTATTCATCGTCCCTGCCAAAACTAGGACTGATGACAAAGAAAATATCCAAATATTATTTTGGCCATAACTTCCTCAAAACAAGTCGAAATCTAACTTTTCAAAGGTCAAAATTGGATAGAATCAAATTTTCTACAACATAGGACCATTAGTTTTTGAAAACAACCAAGTTTGATAGATCAAAACCATGAAAACCCATAGAACCCTAGTTTTAGAAACTTAGATCTACACCAAACTAGCCATTAAAATCAAAAACTCCAAGAACTAAACTTGTAGAGAATGAAGAGAAGAACAATATAGAAAAATAATATCAAAGAAAAATTAAGAAATAAAAATGCAATAATCTCTCCATTTGGTGCAAGATGTACTTGCCTATTGGTTGGAAGGAAAAGAAATGAAAAGAGTGAATGAGGAGAGAGAGTGAGGAAAAGAATATATATAAGGGTTGGGTTGACTCAAAGAAACCCTAAGCTTAAGCATGCTCTTAACCACATGACTAATGACATGTTAAATGCTACATGATACAACTAATTAAATTAATTAAATAAAATCCTAACCACAACACGGTTCAGAAATCTTATCATCGAAACAGTGAACCACGCCTACAACCAGACAAGGACAAGGGGTGGCACACTAATCCGCGACGAGATACTGTCCCATGCCATGGTTAGTTACAAATACATGATACATACATTCAAGGTACAGGTGCCAGATACCATATACATGAAAAATCAAAAATTTATGTATTCCGGGAATGGGGAGTGACATCTCTACCCTCCTTAGAAAAATTCCGTCCTCGGAATTTCGATAAGGCTAGTCGAGCGCGCTCTCAGATCACGAAATACACTCATGACATAATGCAAGCACAATTATCAAACAACACATGACATATGAACAAATATGAACAGATTACGAAAGAAAGAACTATTAAGTAAAAGCACAAACAATAATCATACCATAGAAGGAAAGTGATCGGAGACATACGAATAAAATATGCCTCTCAAGTCAGGTAGGAATTCGTCCTCGAGGTCCTACACTGACTCCCAAAGTGGACAAGGGTCAACGCTTGAGATAATTCGGTACCAATGACTAAATCAAGAACGAGACTCTGACCAGGACGTACTCTCGTAATCAAGACACATGATGAATATCACGTATCACATGATACGAGAGCAGATGAGTGAGACGAGAAAGTCGCCTTCACTCTTCGAATATAGAACTCAAGGAATTATAATGAATAATACTCAAAACTTACCCAAAATCTGACCGCCTTCAGCCAACCTCTGCTCTAATACTCCAAATTCTTCTTGCCTTTGTCCCTGCCTTCCCTGGCCCTGCTGTCCAACCTGATATTGCGCTTGTCGGTACATCTGAGCTTACGTCAGTAATGGGCGCTGGGCTAGTGGCCTCACTGCTAGTGCTGGCCCTTGATACGGTACTACCTCTGGAGCTGGCAACGCCGGAAACCGTTGAACTGGCCCTCCTGGCCTCTACATCATCGGACAATTGGCAATCCTATGGTCTGGACTGCCACACCTCAAGCATAATCCATTAGCTGAACGACACACATCCCTAGTGTGCCCTCCCTTACCATAGTAAGTGCAACCTACTGGTGCTTTCTGACGCTGCTGCTGGTTCCTCTGTTGCTGCTGTCGAACTGGTACAGTCACAATTGTCGTGACTGGTGCTGTATCACGAATTCGGACGCCAGGAGCTGGTGCTGACGTCCCAGGTACTGCTCCTCCCCCAGCACTCTGCGTATGAGACCTCTTCTGGCCCCCAGTCCTTGCTGATAACCTTTGAATAGTAAGCTCGTGCCTCCGAGCCGCCGTTAATACTGCATCGAATGTCTGGTAGTCGTACCCCTCAACCAGCTGCAAAATCTCTAGGTGAAGTCCCTGCTGGAACCTCATTGCTCTCTCTGGCTCTGTCGCCACCATCATCCGAGCAAACCTACTTAACCTACAGAACTCCGCTGCATAACCATCCACTGTCTTACCAGCCTGCTTGAGACTGATAAACCTCTGTTGTAGCTCATATCGCGCTACCACGCCAAAGTACTTAGCCTTGAATCTGGTACTGAAGCTATCCCAGGGAACATGACGCCTCATTCCAACCTCTTCCGATGCCCACCAGTCGCGGGCGAGATCCTGAAGTAAAAGTCTGACCTGGTCAACCTTCTCTTCTGCTGGAACCTTTGCTGCGGTCAATATGGCCTCTGTATCCTGAAGCCAAGCATCCGCCGTGATGGCATCCTCCGTGCCGTCAAAATATCTCAGGTTAAGTCGACAAAACCTTCCGGACGCTCCTGAATTATTCCTGACACTTCTCTCAAGGGCTAATTGTAACCTCTGATTCTGTAGCACATTATGTTCTTGCTGTCGGGTTTGTTGTTGTTGTTGGGCTGCCATCTGGCGTTGCTGGGTCTCTAATAATCCTCTGATAATCTGCAACAGTGCTGGTGCATCTAGTGCTACTGGTACTACCGGTATCACTGGAGGTACGGGATCCTCTGGCCTCTGTAGCTCAACTGGCTCATGCTCGGTAACATTCTCGATAGGAATCTGTCCAGGTAGAGGGGCTACCCCTTGCTGATCTCCAACTGGTCCCTGCTCTACTGGATTCTCTCCCATACCAGCTCCTCCAATAGCCGAGAATGATGTAACCCTAAAGGAAAGGATACAAGGTATCAAAAGACAGGACGGGAAGGAATCGAGGATGACAATCATGTTAGCAATCAAGGTAGGAGAAAAAGAAGACGAATCATGAGATCAAGGGGAACATGTTTTGATTGAGACTCCTATAATCGCAACACCCCACAAGTCTGAAAAACAGACCTGCATGGGCCACCACTAAAACCTTGTCACGCCCAGTACCAGAATACTGAGACGGACTAGGCCAGCTACACCGTATGAGGTATATAAACGTCATACGGCGATCGTGGCTGTCAAGAGACTAGGGGGTATATGCTACAATCAGGTCTCCTATGGTCCCACAGAGCATCTATGTCTCAATCAATCAAAACAAGAAGCAGTAAATAATGATCATATAAGACAAAGCAGTAAGGCGTCCCCGACGCTTCATCAGAATGACTCATGAGTCTAGCTATACAAAATGATGAGCTAGTTCCGAGAGTCAATAGTACATAACTATAGTCAGCTGCAGTCTGATTTAATTACAATTATGTAAAGAAAACTAGTGTCCAGAACTGCCGGCTAAACAAGTGCCGGTGGCTAAACGCCAAGTACAAAATAGAAGATATCAGAGCGGTGAAGAAGAAACCCACTCATGGTCCCTGGCGCCCATACTCCTGGTGTGCACCATTGTTCGGGTGAAAGGCTGGATCCTCTGGAGCTGCTACGAGATCTGGCCAAACAAAACCAGCGGGGTCAGGCCCCGAATAGCAAGTACCACAAGGGAGCACAAAAGAGTGAGATAAATCCAATGAGTTAAATAAGACCTGATTCATGAGTTATAGGCTTATACCATATCATCGAGACAATACGACACCCTTACAACCAAACAAGGACAAACGGTGCCAATATCGTACCGAGATAAGATATATCCTATAACCATGGGCAGGTAAAAGGGCTTCTGATCGCGACTTCGGTCCATAGCCTATCGCAGCACAATAGCCCAACCCAACAACCAAACAAGGACATGGGTTGGACCACGCACCACGATAGTCCATGTTCCTCAGTTGCTAACAGAAGAAAACATATCACAAACAAGTCAGCTTACAATCGGCTAATCAATCCTACGGCTTTCTATGATTTGCCTGGGTTATCCCAGTAATGCAATATATATAGGAATCCTCAGATCGTATCGCATTCCAGCAGGGCTAGCCAAACCATTATATACAAGCAAGCATAAAATGCACCGGTCCCTCGAAAGGCCACCGCGCTAGAATAAGCAGTAACGGTTCCAGCTCTCCTATAGGAAGAGCTGGCTCGGCAGTCACAAATCAGATACTGCACTCCACTAGTGCGGATGACTATACAGTATCTGAGACGGCCAACCCGACGCGCCAAGACGGGACCCAGGGCGGCTGGTGACGTACGATCTTTAGATTCTGTTCCCTCCCAATGCTTCTACCAATTTAAGTTGCTTAGATTAACCCTATCTCGATATTGGAATTACATGTCGTGGTCACATGGTCATCCTCCTATATGTTGTACCATAGTACGTGTACCCTAAGTATGAATCCACATCGGCTCAATCTAGATCCATGCTTAGTGTAATGCATCAAACAACAATCATTTTACCACGACACTATTGCTGATCAATTACCATAACTGTGCTGGAAGGTACACATGTATTGACATATAACACGAAGGATCACTTAGCATGTAGAGTCACACCTCAGTGCACTCATTAAATGGCACTGCAGTGCATACTAATATTGTATCTCAATACACACTTAGAACATGTACCAGCACGTATACAGGTAATCAGGTCAGGAACATGGTCAAGTCAGAAAGTCACTCGGACTCCTCGTGACATAAAAGTCACATATTAATTCAGGTTAAAGTGAGACATGAAGGTCCTTGAAGCCAAGACAAAGATCTACAACTTTCATGTTGGAAGTTAGGAGAAATTCTGGCCACAATTCAGCCAAATAGGACTTAAAATAGCCAAAAACAGCCAAAATAGGCACTATGCGGTACTACTCAGCACTATGCGGCACTATTCAGCACTATACGGTACTATTCAGCACTATGCATCATCCTTATGCGGCTCGGCACTATGCAGTACTATGCATCATCCTCATGCGGCTCGGCACTATGCGGCACTATGCAGCATCCTTATGCGGCTCGGCACTATGCGGCACTATGCAGCACTATGCAGCATCCTTATACGGCTCGGTACTATGCAGCACTATGCATCATCCTCATACGGCTCGGCACTATGCGACACTATTCAGCATCCTCATGCGGCTCGGCACTATGTAGCATCCTCATGCGGCTCGGCACTATGTAGCATCCTTATGCGGCTCGGCACTATGCGGCACTATTTAGCGGCACTATTCATCGTCCCTGCCAAAACCAGGACTGATGACATAGAAAATATCCAAATATTATTTTGGCCATAACTTCCTCAAAACAAGTCGAAATCTAACTTTTCAAAGGTCAAAATTGGATAGAATCAAATTTCCTACAACATAGGACCATTAGTTTTTGAAAACAACCAAGTTTGATAGATCAAAACCATAAAAACCCATAGAATCCTAGTTTTAGAAACTTAGATCTACACCAAACTAGCCATTAAAATAAAAAACTCCAAGAACTAAACTTGTAGAGAATGAAGAGAAGAACAATATAGAAAAATAATATCAAAGAAAAATCAAGAAATAAAAATGCAATAATCTCTCCATTTGGTGCAAGATGTACTTGCCTATTGGTTGGGAGGAAAAGAAATGAAAAGAGTGAATGAGGAGAGAGAGTGAGGAAAAGAATATATATAAGGGTTGGGTTGACTCAAAGAAACCCTAAGCTTAAGCATGCTCTTAACCACATGACTAATGACATGTTAAATGCTACATGATACAACTAATTAAATTAATTAAATAAAATCCTAACCACAACACGGTTCAGAAATCTTATCATCGAAACAGTGAACCACGCCTACAACCAGACAAGGACAAGGGGTGGCACACTAATCCGCGACGAGATACTGTCCCATGCCATGGTTAGTTACAAATACATGATACATACATTCAAGGTACAGGTGCCAGATACCATATACATGAAAAATCAAAAATTTATGTATTCCGGGAATGGGGAGTGACAACACAGAAGTTATACCTAAGGAATTAAAGACAACAACAACTAACTGCTAAAATAATACTCCAATATCTCAAATCAACTTAATACAGACTCAATATCTTAACTTTAATACAACAAGCCAAAACATGAAAGCTAAAGTAGTATACTAGCTAATCTCCTGAATCACTCCTGAGAGTCAGAACCAAAGGTAGCTAATCCCTCGCCAGGTCCATGGTAAGCAGGGCATGTGTACACAGGATTATCATCTGTAATATTTTCAACAGGTCCAATCAGGACGGGAACGAGCACAACTCATCAAGAAAAAACCCAAGTAAATGACAAAGAACTATAAAGCAGTTATAGACAGTTTTATTGATGAGCATGGCAGTTCTATGCAGGTAATGATGGCACAGAGACACAGTAAGATATAAGAAAAGAAAGGTAACTAAAACAAGAGAAGAATCATGGCAATGAAGACTGTAATAAAAGCTAACTGAACTAGAATATCATGTGTGAGTCCAGACAGTACGATATAAGTCTAATGTAATCCCAGTGTGAGTCCAGTCCATATAATCTGATACCAGATAATTTCCAGTACAAGATGAGTCCAACAGTGATCAATGAAACCAGGATGAGTCCAACTATGATCTAACAGTGTGTTTTAAAATACCGAGGTCGACATGCAAACGGCTATAGGTATCAGGCACATCTCTCACTGATCAGGCAAGAGATGGCTATGCTTCCAGTAGATTCCAGTAGGAGATTCCGGATTTGGGGTATGTCTACATGTCTTACTCAATATTTCCCCGCCCAGCAAGTGAATCCAGTACAAGACACAAAAATCGAGATGAGTCCGGCCAAATGATGATTCCAAAAATGATTCCAGAATGATTCCAGTAATAGAGATCAGTAAGTAAGGTATGTGTCGCATACATAAATCCAGAAATATCCATACGTGTTGATACAGAGAATCACATAGAACTAACTAGAACTGAAATACAGTAATCGACAAATAAATGAGAGAATTATCAGAGAATGTACTCGCCTGTTACTCTGAAAAGAGTAGTGTAATATCAGATGTCTGTACCAGGGTCACAATGTCCTAAAATAGAGCAATACAGTTATGACATATCCAAAATGAAGGTAAATGAAATCTACGATGCAATCTATATGAATTCTAAGACAATCTAGGTCAAAGTCAAACTTGGTCAACACTACAGTCAAACTAAGTTAAATCAAGTCATACTAGGTCACAAGAAGTTAAACTAAGTCATACAAGGTCAAACAAGGTTAAACAAGTCTAATCTAGGTTAAAGTCAACTCCTGGTCAACACTCTAATCAAACTAGTCAAATACTAGTCAATATGATCAATCTGGGTCAAGTCTAAGTCAAACTTAGACCAACTAAGGTATTGGTCAAAGAAAGACTAGTCAGTCAGGTAATTAGGTTAATCTTGACTAATGGTCAACATCCAGTCAAACCCTATAAGGCTAACTCAAAACCAAACATAGGCTAACCTGTCTTAGAATACCTAAGATACTATAATACTAGGCTAAGGTATAACCAACTTCCTATACAAGGTATATCACTCACAAATACATATAGTACAAACCAAACTTAACCCTATAATCAAGCAAATCCATACTCTAACTCAAATCAAGACTCAACTCCTATTATCTCACTTAACCCCATACATATCTTCATCTACATGGGACTACCCATATAACTCAAGTTACAATAATACCCTTATATAGGTCAAAACCCTAACCAACTAGTTTACAGTCTAGGGTTTAGTCAAACCTTAGTCACCAAGTCATTTAGAGTCCATCTAAGTCCATTCTAGGTCAATTAGGTCAAGGTTTGACCTATAGTTGACTTTGGTCAACCATGGTCAACAATGGTCAACCTATAGTCAAACTAGTCAACTAGACCTGTTGGTCATTTCTAGACTCATAGGTCATGGGTCATAGGCCATAGGCTATGATATCTAGACACTAACACACACATATATATATATATATATATATATATATATATATATATATATACAGCTACCTATATAATGCATATATATATACTCTCATATATACATCAATGTATATAATATAGATATATATATCCCTATTTACATATACCCTCTACGGATACATACATATATATCCAACCTATATATAATACCACATATATATATATCATATATATATATACATATATATATATAAAAAACTTACATATAGAGAGGGTAGAAACTATATATATATATACATATATATAGAGAGAGAAAGTGAGAGAGAGAGACATAGAGTGAGAGAGAGAATTAGATAGAGAGAGAGGGGGTGAGAGTACACAGGAAGGGGAGGGGAGTGGTTCCAGAATTTCTGGAACCAAGAATTGGTTCCCAAACACACACACACAGCTCATATATACACATATGTATACACACACACACAACTACCTATACACTCAACCAATTACTCTCAAACCTCACCTACACACACACATACATACATACTACATATATATACACTAAAATACATATATACAATGTATAAATCATATCAAAATAGGTTTTGAATTTCATTTCTGAAAAACTGGGATCAATCCCAAAATCAGGAAATAAGTGCACTGTGCACTCGAACTAGGTAATCCCAAATTCGTGCACTAAACCGAGCTATGGCTCGACACTAATGGTTGGTAATCGAGCCCCTAGGTGTACACGTGTCATGTGCGTCCCTAGGTGTCCACCACGACACGACACAACGTGTCCAGGAGTCTAAAACCCAAATCGGGTAAATTACAGTGCACAGTATCGTGCTAAGGTGCACACGTGTGTAGGACACGACACACGTGTCCATGTGTCTCGTGCTCACACGTGTGGGTTCGCCTAGGGTCAGGCTAGGTGTCTAGGTACCTGATTCGTGTCCAAGTGTCCCCGTGTCCGCGCACGAAGTGCGTATCAGAGGCACTGTGCGCGCGTGTAAGTGACAGTGTGTGTCCAGTGCGAGTGCGATTTCGTGTCTGATACGACACGAGAAGTTGTGAGACTCGAGGGGGGCTTGTCAGAGGGTGCCCCCACCTCTGTGCCAAGTGGCATGTGTCCACGTGTCACGTGCAGCGAGCACGAGATGTGCAGCAGCAGGGGAGCCGCGCGCACTGTCGTGCTGCGTCGTGCACGCGTGTCGACCAGTCTAGGGCCACGTGTGTGTCACCTAGGGCCTCGTGGTCGTATCCTAGGATAGGTGAGGTGTCAGGGTACGTGTCTAGGTTACTGTATCGTGTCCACAACACGTGTAGACACGACACGAAGTGTCAAACACTTGCGTGTTTACAATGTGCACAGTGTGTTAAAATCAGTGGGTTCGTGTCCTGTTTTGGACACGAACAGTGTCCAATTCATGCTCAGTCCTAGGGAATCGTGTCCTACACATCTAGGGCTACCCAAAAATATATTTTGTTTGGAAAATTTTGAATAAAAAGTCCTATGTGGCATTTCACCAAACACCGAAATCAAGAGACAGACACGTGTCCGATACGGACACCAAACCAAGCCTAAATCTCACCAAACTTAGCCTACAGTTAGGGAATACCTATATGCATGCATTTATGAAGAGAAATCACAATATTAGCTAGGTTTATAGGTATTTATCTATGAGTGCAAAATCCTCAAAATTAGGCCTTTTTGAATGAAAACCCCCTTCAACTCCCAATGTCCAAAGCTCCACAAATCCTCGATAGCAGGCCCTAACTAGTACCCTCTAGTGTAGGGGAGTCCAATGCAAGAAACTAGAGGTGATTTGGATCAAAATTGATCAAGTTGTGGTCTTGTGAAGAAATGGGAATTTCTAGGTATTAAATTCATGCAAATTGATCATGAATGAGTTTGAGGGGATTATATAGGAAGAGGGGGTAGGGTGTTGGCTGCCATGGGGGGGTAGGGTAGGATATAGGGCCCCTTTCCACCTTGCAAAGCTTAGCCCCTAAGGCTTTGACTAGGTAGATAGATATTTAGGTTTTTCTAAAATATCTAAAAAGTAATATCTAGATATTTATCAACTAGATATTTACACATAAAGCTAACATCCTCTACTTAGTCTTCTAGGTTAGTGGCTAACCTCTAGATTAGTGCTAAACTAGGTTAGGGACTAACATGACACTAATCAATAATTAAAATAATAATAAAATCACAAAATCACAATTAAAGTCTAGTAAATTACCAAAATACCCTTTTGGCCAAAAACTACTAATTTGATGTTCTAAGCCTATGGCTAAGCTCACATGGTCATGGCAACTCCTAGTTTAAGGAATAGCTACGGTTTACACTAAGGTTTTACTAAAAGTCACAAAGTCATAAGTCATGACTTAGAAATTGGTTTAACTTAACTAAAATCACCAGAAAATCATACCATGACTAAAATACCACTAATAAATAATAAAAATAATAAATTTTCAAAAATACCCCAATTTCAGAAAACTGGGTCTTACAAGTCTACCCTCCTTAGAGAAATTTCGTCCTCGAAATTTAGATGGTCGTACTCCTCCTGGGTCAAACCCTCAACAATCAAAGTCAGGGTTACTACTTAGCAGCATACAAGGTCAACAAGTAAAATGTGGGTAGTAAACCTATACTGGGTCATGTCCAATAAATTGGACTGGCAGGTTTAGGTCAAAGGTGTCCTCAATTTAAATTAGAATCAAAAGTAACTCTATGGGGTAATTTAGGATGAAGTCTTGTGTCAGGAAAGTCGTACTAAGCAATTGAAGTATAAAATGGTGTGCCTTAGTGGGATACTAAGGTCATGGGTGTAGGTTGTCAAGTCTAGGTCATGCCTGTGAAATTGGTTTTGAGAAAACAACTAGTCTTGTGCTCCTAATTTAAAAGTCATGGTAATGTGCCTACGATGATCATAATTAGAGTGGGAATGGTCAATGGCCTAAATTTAAACCAGAAGTTGTGATGCAATAGTAGTACAAGGATAGGTTAAATGGGATAGTCTGTGACTATGGGTATTAGACTAGGTAGGTAAGAAAATAATGAATCAATAGGGTTAAGAGGTTTACCATTCTATGGTTAGAGCTACTCTTCTAAGTCAAAGGTATAGCACATACATCAATTCATTCCTAAAGGATTATATTAACAATTAGAGCTACTCCTACTCCTACTCCTACTCCTAAGTAAGAGATAAAATCAAAAGAACTACCAGGTCAAATTCATCAAAAATAAGAAATAGGTAGGAGCATATGGAATTGGATTTCAAGACAGATATAATGAAACAAGATGGAAATGGATTTGAAAGAACAGAACCTGCAAGTGGCTCCATCCATGTAAAATAATATATGAAAGTGAACCAAAGTACAATAGGTTGATCAGACCATCATGCACCGGCCCTGATTAGACAATATGTTAGTGGGTACTAGCCCCCAATAAAATATGTCGTGATCAAGCTCGATAAAATATAAGCTTGCAAAACTAAGGCTAAATTAGCAGTAAAGAAGGTCAAAATATAAGGGAGGTAATGATGAATAAGGTTAAATAGTCCAAGATCCCTTAAACATCAAGGAGTGAGGGTGAATTAAAACAAGAGGAAAAGGGTTTTCAATATCGAAGTTCAAAATAAGATTCTCAAGGGTCGTCCCGAAATCTCTCATGAAATCCTAACAGTGATTGGATATACTCTCATCCTAATACCTTAAGTTCCTAATTGCAGGCATGCTTGGTACAATAACGTAACCAAACAATTTAGTCGACAGACCTGCATGGGCCACCACTAAAAACGTGTCACGACCCGCACCCTGTATAGGGGCACGAGAAGTGGTTACGTCCAGCCTACGCCGCAGTGTCGACGGTAGTAAGCTGTTCTAGGTTGCTAACTAATCTCATGCAGTGAATATAAAAGTACTTGTCCAGATATCAGCTCCGAATGGAGGGCAAGTAAAAGGGTATGATCTACTCAAACACAGTCTAAGCACGAAAAGATAACACAGAAGTTATACCTAAGGAATTAAAGACAACAACAACTAACTGCTAAAATAATACTCCAATATCTCAAATCAACTTAATACAGACTCAATATCTTAACTTTAATACAACAAGCCAAACATGAAAGCTAAAGTAGTGTACTAGCTAATCTCCTGAATCACTCCTGAGAGTCAGAACCAAAGGTAGCTAATCCCTCGCCAGGTCCATGGTAAGCAGGGCATGTGTCCACAGGATTATCATCTGTAATATTTTCAACAGGTCCAATCAGGACGGGAACGAGCACAACTCATCAAGAAAAAACCCAAGTAAATGACAAAGAACTATAAAGCAGTTATAGACAGTTTTATTGATGAGCATGGCAGTTCTATGCAGGTAATGATGGCACAGAGACACAGTAAGATACAAGAAAAGAAAGGTAACTAAAACAAGAGAAGAATCATGGCAATGAAGACTGTAATAAAAGCTAACTGAACTAGAATATCATGTGTGAGTCCAGACAGTACATTAAGTCTAATGTAATCCCATGTGAGTCCAGTCCATATAATCTGATACCAGATAATTTCCAGTACAAGATGAGTCCAACAGTGATCAATGAAACCAGGGTGAGTCCAACTATGATCTAACAGTGTGTTTTAAAATACCGAGGTCGACATGCAAACGGCTGTAGGTATCAGACACATCTCTCACTGATCAGGCAAGAGATGGCTATGCTTCCAGTAGATTCCAGTAGGAGGTTCCGGATTTGGGGTATGTCTACATGTCTTACTCAATATTTCTCCGCCCAGCAAGTAAATCCAGTACAAGACACAAAAATCGAGATGAGTCCGGCCAAATGATGATTCCAAAAATGATTCCAGAATGATTCCAGTAATAGAGATCAGTAAGTAGGTATGTGTCGCATACATAAATCCAGAAATA